>CM067484.1:1378746-1394037 GCA_034552555.1 Semaprochilodus insignis | reverse complement strand
CACCAACAATTTGTCCTCTTTTGAACTCTGGTATGTCACCCATAATGTTGTGCATTGCAATATTTTGAGCAAAACTGTAAAACTGTGCTCTTACCTGCTAATTGAACCTTCACACTCTGCTCTTACTGGTGCAATGTGCAATTAATGAAGATTGGCCACCAGGCTGGTCCAATTTAGCCATGAAACCTCCCACACTAAAATCACAGGTGTTTCAGTTTCATTGTCCAACCCCTGTAGGATCAGTGTTAATGACAGAACTGTACAATATCAGCCGATTACAGACTCCAGTCTCCTTAATAAGTCTATATGTGTCATATACACAGTGTACATAATACAGTATAAACATAATAACACCGGTCTTATATAGGAGTGATACATGGAATCAACAGTATATGTTCAAACTATGCACTGGTGTTTCAATGTAGGCTATTTAATTCATCACTAAACTGTTTATTTAGTTATATATTCTAAGTCAGGTGGTCTCAGATGTATTGTATTTCCTTTATTCTCTGCCTCTCTCTCTCTCTCTCTCTCTCTCTCTCTCTCTCTCTCTCTGTGGTCCTCACTGATTACAGTACATTAAAAGCTTTAAAACTGAGTAATAAATATAATAAATAATAAATATTTACAGGATTTGCATTTTACAATCATAACCTGTTAGATACAGTCTTAACTAATCTCTGCTCTTCATATATTAGCTATGTTGTATGTTGTATGTTGTATGTTAGTGTCTATAGTACACTGATGCGCCAGAAGTCATGTGATGTCAGTATGTAGACTGATCATGAAGGGGTGTTACCTCAGGGGACGGCTTGGGAACACCCACACCTGTATAAGCTGTGAGGTGTTATCTTGTGAGTGAGGCTGAACACTGGCCAGCGTGCTCATGGCAAGGAGACGTGAATTATCAGAGACTGTACGAGGCAGGATAGTGGGAGCCAGACAGATGGACATTCCATTTCTAAAGGAGAGCAGGAGACCCACCAGAGTGTCTCTGTTAACACCACCACACCGGACACAGCGCCTCACCTGGGCTCGTGAGGTGTCTAACTGGACCCTACAGGACTGGCGACATGTGGCGTGGTCTGATGAGTCACGGTACCAGTTGTTTTGGGCTGATGGTGGGGGTGGGGGTGGGTGTGGCACAGACTCCATGAAGTCATGGACCCCAGTTCTCGACAAGGCACTGTGTAGGCTGGTGGTGGTTCCATACTGGTGTGTGGTATGATCTGATGGCATGGGTTGGGTCCACTGGTCCACCTAAACATGTCACTGACCGGTGCCGCTACGTTTCACTGCTTGGTGACCATTTGCAGCCCTTCATGGACTTCATGTACCCCACAGTGACGGGATATTCCAGCAGGATGATGCACTGTGCCGTTGAGCCCAAGTTGTCCAGAATTGGTTTGAGGAACATTCTAGAGAGTTCTGAGGTGGTGTGGCCTGCACGTTCACCCAACATGAGCCCAATCGAGGATTTATGGGATGTGGTGAAGAGGTCCATTTGTACCCAAGATCCTGCACCTACAAATACCACGGGTCTGTGGGTGAGCTTAATATGAGATGATTAAGGTAATAAATGGTGCTTTAACTGAATAAGCTCTCACAGTTAATCCTAAGCAGTCCTCGTATCATCGTGCAGTGTAAGGTTTCAGATTTACTGCTGTTTTGCTGTTCTCAGCGTTACATCCGCTGTACCTTTGCCAGAAGTGAATTTGTGAAGGCTCTGTGCTGCTGGTTCTGGCTGGCCCAGTTAAGTGTGAGGGCTATTATTGTGAATTGTAAGTATTTAGGAGCAACAACAGCTCAGACATTCAGCAGCAGACCACACAGAACAGGGCCACCTGTTCCTGAAGCACATAGCATGCAGAAATCACCACCTACATCACGGACCTGCCTCTGGAAGCAACACCAGCACCAGGCCTGTGTGCCGGGAGCCTCCTGAGCAGGTGCACCACAGCCTAAGGTCACTACACACAATGCCGAGAGTCTGGAGTGGTGTGAAGAAGGTTGCTGCTGTCCTGGAGCAGTGGAAATGTGTTCTGTGGTATGGTGAATCATGCTTCACTGTCTGGCTGTCTAGCGGACGAGTCTGGGGTAGGACTTTTAGTTCCTGCACACGGTCTTAGACAATTACATGCTTCCCGCTTACTAGCCTCAGTTCGGAGAAGGCCTGTTTGTGTTCCAGCATGACTCTGCACCTGTGGACAAAGCAAGGTCTATAAAGACATGGTTTGACAAGTTTGGTGTGGAACTGTGGTCTGTACAGAGCCATGACCTCACCCCCCTGAGCACCCTTGGGATTCTAAGAACGTTGACTGTGAGCCAGCCTTGCTCGTTCTACATCAGTACCTGATCTCACAAATGCTCTTTTGACTGAATGGCCAAACGTACACACTCCAAAATCTCCCCAGTAGCGTACAGGCTGTTATATCCACAAATAGGATCAGCTCCACTGTGTATGCTTCAAGCTCATCTAGGTACAATGTTCAGGTGTCCACATATTTTTGGCACTACACACTTGTGTAGGTGTACTGACCATTTTGGATAGTGAATAAAAGGCTGTGTTTGTGGTGTAGACCTCAGGACCTGCGGTTCCTATCACCAGCAATCTGAATGACTTCCTTCACCTCAAGGACTGAACTGTATGGAATTCTGAAAAGTCAGTGGAATTCCCCTTTAAGGAAAAGGACACGAGAGGGTGTGCATTATGGCAATTGATGATTTGATTATAGAGGTCTGCAGAACCACGTGGCTTTGAGTGTCTCACTGCTTTCATACAGGAGAAGAGCCTCATAAAGCCTCTCAGCCAATTTCCAACCGCTATTCACAACCGGCCCTGCCGTCCAAACCTAGTCTGGAAAATATGTTTTTACCATTTTTGAGCAATTATGAATTGATACATTATTATTAGTTATTATAAGTTATTTTCTGCAGATTTCTAAAGAACGAAGAACTGAATTTAGCAGCTTGAATAAGTTTTCAAACCACGGTGTTTCAGAAGCTGCTACCAACAAGCCATTAAAGTCACTGCCATGCTTTACACCCATCAACAAAAGAGTAGCTGCACAAACACCCTGAAGGAGTCAACCCACAGGAATGAAACGTGGTATGTAGGTTTGACATGGTGAGACATGCAAATGATTCAAGTTTCACACTCGTCTCCACATGTGACGTGAGCAAGGACGGGTCTTATCTCTGTACCTGACTGACCCAACAGCCACGACTACAGACATCCAGCGAGCAGTGATGTCCTCCATGAGTCATCCTGTTAGTGCAGCACCATTGGCAGACGGCTGCACCACGCAGGACTACATGCACACAGACCGTTACCACGACTGTCCTTAACACCACGTCACCGTCACCAAAGACTGCAATGGTGTCGTACCAGACTGTCATGGAGTGACTCCGAACGGCAGCGGGTATTCAGGAAAAGTTAGCTGGGAAAGCTGAGACCAGGTTAAATGCTTTGTGGCCAGATGACACCATGAAACCTTTAATATTCAGAGCCCTGTGTTCCACACACAGCTAACGCCGCCCATGCTTCCAGAAACATCGTACCTACAGTGGTGTTCTGGGTTCTGTTACAGATTACTTGTACCTGTAATCTAATCCAAATGATTACTATATTAAAGTACTGTAATCTGATTACTGTGTGTGTTACTGTAACTGTAGTGGAATATAGTTACCTTTTACTGGTATCCTGATTATGTAACACCGTTACAGGTGCTCCGTTACTACCTAAACCTGGTGGTGGCAGTATCAGGGCCCTCTAGGTAAAACTGACAGGTGTAGAACTGAAGATCTGCACCTGCTGATACTGGACAGAACAGAAACAGCCTGATTATGAGAAGCTGCACTGATCCAGTCACTACTGAAGCGGATCTGTTGGTTTAGTATGTAGGCTTCTACATGAATTGCCTGCTAGTATAAAGATCAGGGACTCCCCAGTCCATCTCCCCCCTGATTCTGCCTCAGTCCAGTCTGTGTTGCTTTCCTGCTGTCAGGCGTCCCTGGTTTATATACCCCCTCGTCTCCATTCGTCTCTGGCTGGCACTGATGTATTGGTGATATACTACATGGTTAATGTACTGTAAAACATAAGGTGTGTACTGTATGTGTAGAAATGGAGTAGTGAAGCAGGGAAAAGCCCAGTTCAGAGATGAGCATGAGTGTTATGTACATATAGTCGTTTACTGTGGGACTTAAGTCACATTTGAACACTGTACACCTTCAAACTCTCACTCTCATTACGGCTCTGCACCTGTGGGTAAATCTAAATCTACCATTTAGACAGCGTGCAGATAAACGGAACTATAAACTGACTATTAGACTCGTTCCTGTAAATGCATCAGTTTAGTCCAGTCTCTCAGACTAACTAGGGCTACTGTGTGCATGTAAACAGGTAGTGGCACTGTCAATGTCGAGACATCAGCCCCACTGAAACCCTCAGGCACCTCTTAAAATCCTTCAAGACCAGCGTGATGAGCATTACCCACAAACTGCGCTCTCTCCTCCTCTGAGCAGGACTTCTGTGCTCTCTCTCCTCCTCTGAGCAGGACTTCTGCGCTCTCTCCTCCTCTGAGCAGGACTTCTGTGCGCTCTCTCCTCCTCTGAGCAGGACTTCTGCGCTCTCTCCTCCTCTGAGCAGGACTTCTGTGCTCTCTCTCCTGTGAGCAGGACTTCTGTGCTCTCTCCTCCTGTGAGCAGGACTTCTGTGCTCTCTCTCCTCCTGTGAGCAGGACTTCTGCGCTCTCTCCTCCTCCTGTGAGCAGGACTTCTGTGCTCTCTCTCCTCCTGTGAGCAGGACTTCTGCGCTCTCTCCTCCTCCTGTGAGCAGGACTTCTGTGCTCTCTCTCCTCTTCTGAGCAGGACTTCTGTGCTCTCTCTCCTGTGAGCAGGACTTCTGTGTTCTCTCTCCTGTGAGCAGGACTTCTGTGCTCTCTCTCCTCCTCTGAGCAGGACTTCTGCGCTCTCTCCTCTTCTGAGCAGGACTTCTGCGCTCTCTCCTCCTCCTGTGAGCAGGACTTCCAAGTGGTGGAGATGGATGGAATAGGTGGATTGTACAGTGAAGCCCTCACCACTATATCCCTCACCACTGTGCTCACCGAGGGGTGGAGGGGTGGGTGGGATGGTTCACTGGCCTGGATTACAGACATGAGTCTCCTGAGCTTTTCAGGCTGCTCTGTGACTGGTAAGAGTTGACTTGCGACATCCTGAAGTGAAAACAGGGAGAACAGCCGGGATGGAGGGAGAAAGCCTCCGGATACACAGCTTAGAATAACACTGGGAGACATATATGACCTGCAACCCAGAAATGAAACAGAGCTACTGATCCACAGGCCAGGCAACACTAGGGACAGGGGCTACAGATAAGACACGGGTGTAGAAGACAACACACGCCCAAATGACACACGCAGTGACCTTTAGGCTATAGGCTGTCCTATTTATGATAATTATGGTAATTAAAAAGCTGTATTCTGTATTCTGTGAGGACTGCAAGGATGCAGGCTCAGTAGTAGCTTCACACAAAAGGACCAATCAGGGACGCTGACCTTGTTTACAGCTGAAGATGTTCTAAAGTGAGATGGTATATGTAATGTATGTAATATGTACTGTAACCTAAATGATTTATTCAGATCTCCAAATTAATTCATCTTAAATGATATCGATTAAAAACGAGTATGACCCATACGGCAGGTGGGGCACAAGCAGAGAGTCCACGATGCAGGGGTCTGTCCCCAACACACACGTTTAAACTAAGCACCCTCAAGGTGTCTTGTCCTATAGGTCTGGATATTGGGGATGTATGGACTTCTTGGAGGACAGCAAGGCTTAGGGGGCCATTTGGGACTGGGCAGGGCAGATCAGGGACAGTCAGGGTGTGTACTGAACGAGGAGAGCCTCTGAGAGGACAGAACATTGGGAACGGTTTTTGGTGACTGATAAGCAGCAGTATTTTTCACAAGCGTACCAACCACAGTGTGACATCCACAGCCTCTGGAGTCCTCTGTCTGAATCAAATACTCGGAATCAGATAACGACAGGTAAACGAGTCGGCATCGGTCACTGTGACACGGGCTTTACACATATATGAAGAGTAATGGAACCAGAAGAGAACAGGAAACTGAAACCGTGTACCCTGTTCAAAGCCAGGGAATAAACAGACATTAAAAATGATATCACTGCGGTGAAAATATCCCTCATCTGCTTTATGAATTCTGTTCATGAAATGGGCTTTTGCAGGATCCAGTTAATCACGGCGCGCTCCCTCTGTCAGGTCTCATCTGAAAGTAATTAAGAAATGGTCCAGGAGTCAGGCAGGCAGGCAGGCAGGGAGGCAGGGAGGCAGGGAGGCTGCTGGACCGCTGCTGGGGCTGCGGCGGAGAGAGTGAGGGGAGAAGAAAGCCATGAGTCTGGAACGAAAGTAAGATGAAAAAGCTTTTAGTCCCTGCCAGGCAGAGAGAGAGAGAGAGAGAGAGAGAGAGAGAGAGAGAGAGAGGTGGTGGAGTACACATGTATGGCTCAGCTGGAATGGTGGAACACGACAGGTGTGTCTTTAACCCTTTAACCTCCTCACTGAGGAGAAAGAGATGGATTTTTGTATTTGTTTGGGGTTGTAATATTAAAGTCAATATTAATTACATTAGCTTAGCATAGATACCTTTAGTATAAAAGAGCAATTAGGCAATACGTTTGGTAACAGTAATTATTTTACACTTATTATTATTATTATTATTATTATTATTATTAAGCTCCTTTTAGTACTTTTAGTGATAAACTCCACCAAAACAGTCCACATGTGTGGAGTGATTTACCTGTTTCCTGCTTCCTCTATGGATAAAGGCAGTAAAGGTGTATCTACTGAAAGACTCTCTAGTGTCCTCCAGTGAACATCCCTCGGCCGATTGGTAGAGATGACACAATCAGGTTGAGTTAAGTTCAACACCTTCTTTATGAGCATATAGGGACTCAAATGTGCTCTACCGAAATGCAGAACGTTGTAGGGTTAAAGGTGCGGGACGTTTCTGTCCCTTACTAAAGTAATGTCAGCAGCGTCTGTCTTTCATATGCCCAGGAAGAGCTGTCTGGAAAAGGTCTGGAACGTTTGTGTTCATGGATGATCTAGCTAAATCATCTGGCCAGTCCCCACGTTCACTGCTGGCACAGGTGGCACAGTGCCAAACATAGCGAGACTCAAAATGGCCAGAAGCCAGTTATGTTTTGACATGGGTGTCACGGTTAGCACTCCGGCTTGACTCCAGCCTGCTGGCTAGTATCAGATTAGCATGAAGCAGTTAGTGTGCACAGTTCGTTATGTCCTGATTATCCTGCCGTGTGGGCCTGTCACCAATACATAGAATTCCGATGATTGTTCCCTCTTTACTTCAGGAATGCTGGTCAAAGGAAAGAGGAGGACACAGTACAGCAGTGATATGTTTCAGTGCTGCTTCAGGAAAATTAAACTGTTTATACATAATTAAATTATACATAGTTATTTCTTTGTGTAAACCCAAACAGCACCCCACATTCCAGCCCCAACACACCCCCACACGGCATCACAGGACACTTCGACCTGAGGAGGATGGGTTCCCCCCTTGAGCCTGGTTCCTCCTGAGGTTTCTTCCTTACTAGGGAGTTTTTCCTCGCCACTGTTACCTCTGGCTTGCTCACGGGGGGCTTGGACCCAGATTCCCTGTCCTACGTCTGTACATTTCCTTTATATATTGATTGATTGACTTACAAGCTGACATCCTCAACACAGTACATGTTTAGGCAAGGGCCTCACTCTGGATATCCCCTTTAGTCTCTGTATGAAGATTTTATTGTTAATTCTTGCAGATGATAATTCCAGATATAGGACGTCCAACAGTGTATGAAGCCAGAGACGGATGGAGGGGTTATGAGGGCGTAGCCACCGCTGGACAATAACTGTATCTGCTGCAGTTACGCCAGTCAGCGGTTTTCCCCGAGGTCCTCCCATGATGGAGAGTCTTGAATCATCACTGAGCAAATGAAGTTCAGGGTTCATGAGAAGGTTCTTGATCAGAGAGGAGCAAGATAGAGTCAACCACCTCCTCTTTTCGAGCTTTGGACAGTCCCACGTTATATGGATAAATGTCCCCATGACCAGAATGTACAGTAAGGACGGGAACTCAGTGTCAGATTCGCTGTCGTGTTCCATGTTGGCAGTGCTGATGTTATGTTCATAACAATCCAAAAAGCTTGGTTGAATAATTCCCTTTCTGGAAAAGCTCTGTTCCAGCCTCGTAATGTGGTCTTCCTAACCCTAATCCTAACCCAACACACATTCACTGAGACCCTACATGTCTCCTCCTCTTCTGTCTTTGGTTTGAGAACTGAGTAACAGATCCACCAGTTTAACCCTTCTCAGGACAGTTTCAGAATTACCAACAGGCAGCAGAAGTGATGAAGGACCACCTGGATGAACCAGTTTGCCACCCAGAGGCTGACCAGTGCTGCACTAGGACTGACCTTTGCTCTTCCCCTGAATGTGTATCTGGGTGTAATTTCACTCTGACAGACAGTGTAACATCACAGCAGGTTTGTTTATTTTCAGGCATCTGATCCAGAAGTCTGATTTTGGGACTAAGAGGTTAATTAAGCCGTCCTGAACCCCCTGAACTGCTCCATGTGAGAACTTACTGGAGGTGTTTATTCGTGATGTGTTGCTCTTTGATGGCTCAATTGACTTCATTATTATTCCAGCCTGCATTAAACAAAAAGACCCCCAGAGACCCAGGAGGGATGAAGGAGAGGGGGGATTTCAGCTGCAGATGAGGATGAGTGGTAGTGTCTTCTGAGCCCAGTGCTTGACTTTACTGGGATCTCAAACTCAGGAGGAGACACATGAGCCGACTGAGATCTTTCACTGAGGAGAAATAATCAGAGCAGCTCCTTTATCCCTACATCTGATCCCGTGTTCAGGAATTCTCTATTTTGAGCATTAAATTCTTTCTTTGGGATGTGACTTTATCCACATACCTCCACTGGACCAGACCCTAGTCTGTCTGGCTCCACTCCTACCACTGGTCCTGACCTGTCTGACTCTATCCATGTGACTACTTCTGGCCCCCGTGTGACTCCATCCACAGTTGATTCTTCATAGTCTGGAAGCAAACTGTCCAGGAAACAACTTTAGCGTACGCTGTAGTATATTTGTAACAGCTAAAAACTCCGGAGAGACTGGTGGAAACGTTTTCCAGAGAGACTGGTGGAAAAGTTCTCAGGAGAGACCGGTGAAACGTTTTCTGAAGAGACTACAGACAAGATCAAGACAAACCAGAGACAAGATCTCTAGGCACAAGGACAGTGTGCCCAAACGAGTGGCTTCAGATCATTAAGGTTCAGCAATTTCCTAAATTAAACTGGCATCTACATTATCCCTCTGTCTGACTATCTGTCTATACCAAGGACACAAGGGGTTCCCAATCCTGGTCCTGGAGATCCACCCTGCCACCCTGCAGAGTTTAGCTCCAACCGTCTGATCCAGGTACTTTCTGTGGTGGTATATCTCCAGGACCTGGACTGGGCTCCTCCGGTGTCTCTGATGTAGATAGATAGATAGATCAGAATGTATGACACCTGGTTAACTTGGTTACCTTACTAAAACCTCATCATACCTTAATAGAAATTCAGTGCAGGTATAGTTTATCATCTGTCCTCGTCTTCAAACACCACCTTTTTTGACCCCCCTGTAATCACCTCCCCTGTTCAGTGTTCAAGCCTGAGTAAACAGAGGAGTGTATCAGCAGTGGGGCTACAAACACACATTTACTTTGCAGGGCATTCGTTTTTCTGTTTCTGTTTATTCTCCATTTAGAAAGAACCATTAGTGCTAATTATTTACTCCAGCTAATGCTAATAAAACATTATCTGTGCTCCACTGAACACGCTGCTCTACTATAACAACCTCTGATAAATCGATCCTGATGTCTACCTTACTGAGTAGGATAACTGGGGAGAAGACAATCGGCCTCCCCTGCTGGTCAAAACTGGTGTCACACACTAAGTGTTAACTAAGTGTTAAAGTGTTACCCACTATATATATATATGTGTGTATGTGTTGAATATGTCCCCTTCAGAGGGAAACAGTGAGAGGTTGTTGATGGCTGAAATTGTGTGATGCTAGAAATATTTGTTCAGCTGTTTTTGGTGGTATGTACTATAATGCTATTCTGGCTTTACAAGCAAAAATAAATAAAGTGGAATTTTAATGCACTTTCAACACGGTGATGAATTTCTGTATTGTTCAATTTAATATCTAGTCTAACAGTCTGACCAGTCTTGGTGGAATTGCAGACAGTCAATTTATACAGTACATTTTTCATGTCTTCTCACCGTGTTCTACACTGATCCAGCAGCCACCAATTTGAGGTGTGCATTCATACTGTGCTCTATGACACAGTGACACCCCTTAAGGCAAGTTATGCTGCTTGTTGAAACACAGTCTGTATTACATCTACCACAGCCATACATCCAGTTCATGCCCTGCACTGCCAGAAGCCACTCCGTCCTCCTAGACAGGCTAGAAAGCCTTAGGGCTGTAACAGGAACAGCTCTTTCCCGGTTCAGTTCTTACCTGACTGATCACTAACAGCTTGGGAATGTAAACACAGACCATAATCAGTTCGTACAGGAGTACAGTATGGTGTTCCTCAAGGCTCTGTTTTAGGATCTCTATCATTTGCCTTTTAAATGCTACCGTTAAAACTAAACCCACATAATTCTGCTCTAATAACACCCCACTGTACGTATCAACCAGATGATCCAAATCAGGTCAAATCGGACGTGGTAAGCTTTTGATGGTATGTAATGCTTTTACATTTACTTTCCACTCTTACTTTCTTTTCTGTATTGCTAAAAGTATTCGCTCGTTTGCCTTCATACCCATTTGAACTTGAAGGACGTCCCAGTCCCTCAGTCCAGTTCTTCCAGTGGCGGCGCTTTACACCACTGCATTCCACGCTCTGCATTGCGCTTGGTGATGTGAGGCTTGGATGCAGCTGCTCGGCCATGGAAACCCATTCCATGAAGCTCTCTACACACGGTTCTTGAGCTGATCTGAAGGCCACATGAAGTTTGGAGGTCTGTAGTGACTGACTCTGCAGAAAGTTGGTGACCTCTGCGCACTGTGACCCTCAGCATCCGCTGACCCCGCTCTGTCATTGTACGTGGTCTGCCACTTCGTGGCTGAGTTGCTGTCGTTCCCAATCGCTCCCACTGTGTTATAATACTATAATCCATCCCACGCAGCTTGAATATTCTCATACAGTTCCTGCAGATGGTGCGGTAGGGGTGCAGGTGGAGCGACACCAGGCCTTCTGGACGTGTGACTCGTCACTGAAGATGACCGGCTGTCATAACAAGGTTTATTTCTAAGCAGGTTTGGAGCAATTCTATTGGTCGGTCCCTCATGAATATTCACTAAACTGAAAGGAGAACTAGAGCTTTTACACTGTGCAGAAAAAGAGATCAAAGTTTTACACCACTAAATATATATTAGAGGTGGAGATATGGAGAAATATCATACTGTGGTACATCAAGAGGATATGTGGGGTATCAGGGTATGTACTGGTTCAGACTCTCATCAGTTGGAGCTGTTCAGTGCACGACTGTAGAGTCTTTAAGATCACCAACTACATCAGTTAGGGGGCGTACCTAAACTTTTGACTGGCAGTGGATATCCTAAGGAATTTTGGAGGACCTTCAGGTCTCCTGAGCCATCGAAGAGTAAACAGCACTGTGATAACGGGAGTGTATACTGTAATGCCTGACACTCTAATCTGTAATCTGTAGGGCAGGTGACCTCCTGCTCTCCTGTGGAAAACTGTATTTCTAGTCTTTGATTATTTCATTCATAATAAAGAGGTGATGCACTGCCAATACGGGAATGAGCTGCTGTTACTGACACATGCACCACTGAATAATAAAATCCCTGCAAGATGATTTTCTTATTTCTGCAAGATGACTGTTTTTGCACTTATAGATGTGGATGCTGAAATACTTTGTTTTGGCTCTTATACTGACCGTAACCTTTCTTCTCTCTAGGTATGAGCGCTGGGTTGGGTTGCCAGGTAGTGCACTTATGCTTATATATGTCTGTGTATTAATCTCTCTAGGTAGCAGCACTGGCCCTTGTTCGGGCAGTGTCTGAGCACAGGGCGAGTTTTAGACTCTAACCTTCTTATACTAGCTGGGAAACGGAGTACTCCGCACGGTTGTAAGTCGCTCTGGATAAGAGCGTCTGCTAAACGCCGTAAATGTAAATGTAAATGTAAATGATGAACACATTTCATGTATCATCACCGTCCAAAGTAAAACATGTATCTCCATTTCTGATCATATTTACTTTCCTACATCTGTTTACATTGAGTGGAAATGGTATGATGACTGGACCAGTAGAAATGCTCTAAATTAGCTTGGAATAAAACCGTTTTCATTAACCTGCACTGAAAATAAAGAAGGTTCCTGTTCACTCTTCATTACCATTTCGGAGAGACTGTTTTGATTGTATACAGTCAGATTGTCATTAATTTCCAACATGAATTAAATTATTACTGTTTCCAGGAAACCCAGCTACTTCCTTCACGCTACAGCCATTACTGGAACAAACAAGCGAGGTAGGGTGGAACAGCAGCGCTCCAACAATGGCAGCTAAACATTACTGTAAAGCGATAAAAGCGAAGGGCTCGGCCATTTGCAGTCTATTTGCACTGAGAATCTGCATGTGTTTACGAGTCGCCGGTTGGAGGAAGACAGTTTAATTTGAAGCTCTGTGGGGTTGCGCCCTGGCGCACTGCTTAAGCCTGCTGAAGCTGGAAACAGGGCCAGAACTCAACAACATGCCACAGAGAGGGGAACTAATGAGACAGCATTATCTTTCTGCAGCCTCATTTAAATGTGGAAAACACAACAGAGACGGGCGAGAAGTGCCGCGCTGGTGCCGGTGGTTGGCATGTGTGTGCAGATTCGGAGCCCTTTGGGAATGTGGCAGGCAGCGTGTGTGTGTTGTAATGAAGGGCTGTGTTTGTTAGCCAGCAGGGAGAGCAAGCTCCTCTGCCCCCTAATGTGGCCGGTCTTTTCTGAATTCAGCCGCTGAGTATATGACTTAGTACAGCTGTCTGGCAGGTCTGTACACATAACAACATTAACAGGACCTGAAGAGAACACACACCTTATACCCCCAGGGTGGATTCTAATGAGTCATGTGACTTCCATTAGAAATAGATGATTTGTGTGGTCCGGTGTTGCAACTTGCTTGTCTTTGTCTCTCACAGATATATTACCATAAACCACATATAACTTATAAAATCTATAGGATATATATAACAAAACATATAGAATAATATTTGTCATATGTATGTATTAGAGAGAGTGTGAGATCATTAGTATAGTGATACTGATACACATATAATAATAATAATCATTTCACTGTGTCAGTTCTACGTACTTCTACTCTCATAATGTACATACAACTACGTCTCGGCATGGAGCTGTAGAGGTTCCTAATGGTGTCCTGTGATAATCCATCCCATGCAGCTTGAATATCCTCACACAGTTCCTGCAGATGGTGCGGTAGGGGTGGAGGTGGAGGGACTCCAGGCCTTCTGGACGCGTGACAAACCGTTCATCTTGGTGCTGACCACGGTGCCTCCACACACGGATTCGTTGGTCGTCTCCACCGAGACAAAAGCGGGACTCGTCACTGAAGATGACCTGCTGACATTCTGAGTCACTCCATGACAGTCTGGCACGACACCATTGCAGTCTTTGGTGACGGTGACGTGGTGTTAAGGACAGTCGTGGTAACGGTCTGTGTGCATGTAGTCCTGCGTGGTGCAGCCGTCTGCCAATGGTGCTGCACTAACAGGATGACTCATGGAGGACACCACTGCTCGCTGGATGTCTGCAATCGTGGCTGTTGGGTCAGACAGGGACGGAGATAAGGCCCGTCCTTGCTTACGTCACATATTGACAAGTCTCACCATGTCACACCTACACACCAAGTTTCACTCCTGTGGGTTGACTCCTTCTGGGTGCAGATATTTGTAGCTACTCTTTTGATGATGGGTGTAAATATGTGTGTATATATGGTATGAGGCGAATGCCTGTCTAATGATCTAATGTTCAGTGAATTATTATTATTCATATTACAGACGGTTTCTGTTCTAACATACTGCCATCTTAAACTAGTCGTCCGTTACAGAGAAACCCCTTTAAAGGTGGCTCAAAAGCTAATTTAAGGTGGAGCAGGAGTGACAGGGTTGTTGCTCATTGTAACTAGCTCCTGTATAGCTGCATTTGTAGAGCCACATGGGGGAAAACCAATAAAGATAGCTGGGCACTCAGCAGCAAGCTCCGCTCCGCCGTGCCTCATTCACTGTGTGTGTGTGTGTGTGTGTATGAGTGTGAGTGTGTTTGTTTGTGTATATATGTGTGTGTGTATGCGTGTGAGTGTATATATGTGAGTGTGTGTGTGTATGAGTGCGAGTGTGTGTGTGTGTGTGTGTGTATCTGTGTTTGTTTGTATATATGTGTGTGTGTGTGTATGAGTGTGTGTGTGTGTGTGTGTGTGTGTGTGTGTGTATGAATGCGTGTGCGTGTGTGTGTGTATGTGTATGAGTGTGTATGTGTGTGAGTGTGTGTGCGTGTGTGTGTATGTGTATGAGTGTGTATGTGTGTGAGTGTATATATGTGAGTGTGTGTGTGTATGAGTGCAAGTGTGTGTGTGTGTGTATCTGTGTTTGTTTGTATGTGTGTGTGTGTGTGTGTGTGTGTGTGTATGAGTGTGTGTGTGTGTGTGTGTGTGTGTGTGTGTGTGTGTGTATGAGTGTGTGTGTGTGTGTGTATCTGTGTTTGTTTGTATATATGTGAGTGTGTGTGTATGTGTGTGTGTGTGTGTGTGTGTGTGTTTTACCTGTGGCTTGTATCTACAGGACTGATGACCGTCCCTCGTGCCTGACCAGCTCGTGGCAGTTCTGATCAGTGACCGTGTGTTATAGACGGCTGTCTGTGGGGACTGAGCGGGGACGGGGGACAGAGGTCCTCCAGTCTCATTTCAGACGGCTGTAAACATTCAGGGTTCAATCATATTTGACCATGTACACATGACGCCAGCCATATTTCATTACTGTCAGCTGCTGGAATTTATCAGAACAACGATTCTTAATACATGCTCTCCCTCTCTCTCTCCTCTCTCTCTCCTCTCTGTCTCTCTCTCTCTCCCCTCTCTCTCTCCTCTCTCTGTCTCTCTCTCTCTCCCCTCTC
>CM067484.1:1344307-1378461 GCA_034552555.1 Semaprochilodus insignis | reverse complement strand
AGCAGACTCCTCTCTCTCCCCTCTCTCTCTCTCTCTCCTCTCTCTCCCCTCTCTCTCTCTCTCCATCTCTCTCTCTCCGCCCCCTCTCTGTCTCTCTCTCTCTTCCCTCTCTCTCTCTGTCTCTCTCTCTCTCCCCTCTCTCTGTCTCTCTCTCTCTCCCCTCTCTCTGTCTCTCTCTCTCTCCATCTCTCTCTCTCTCCGCCCCCTCTCTGTCTCTCTCTCTCTCTCTCTCTCTGATTTCGGCTTTTTATCCCTTGACTGAGAGAAGCTTTTGACCGGGTAGATCATGACTACCTGTTTCCCACTCTTAGAGCTTTTGGGTTCGGGAATGCTTTTGTGTCTTGGGTCCAGTTGTTGTATGCAGGCGCCTCTTGTTTGATTAAGGTGAGCGGTGGGTTAAGTCTCCCGGTTCTGGTTGGTAGGGGCATTAGACAAGGTTGTCCGATGTCTGGGCAACTCTACTGGATCGTGGTGGAACCCTTTCTCTGTCTAGTCAGAAAACAGCTGTCTGGTCTACGTGTCGGGGATAGTCTTATCAAGGTTTCTGCTTGTGCTGATGACGTCACGGTGGTTATACGTCACGAGCAAGATGTAGTGTCTCTGAGAGATGCCTTACAGATTTATGGTTCGGCTACGTGAAATTTAACTGGGGTAAAACAGAGGCTCTCTGATGTGGCGGCAGGTATTACCCTTTACCGCCCCTTCCAGGTGGTGTTCAGTGGAGTAGGGCTGGGCAATGATGAAGTGAAGGCTAGGAATTGGGAGGGTGTGGTGGAGAAAGTCCGTGCCCGGTTGTATAAATGGTCCTGGTTGCTACCCCGGTTATCCTATAGGGGTCGAGTTCTGGTCCTGAACAACCTTGTTGCGTCTGCGCTGTGGCATAAGTTCACTGTGCTTAATCCACCTGGTCAGCTGACTGCTGACATTCAGAGAATGCTGGTGAACTTCTTCTGGAGTGGACAACACTGTCTGAGAGCTGCAGTTTTGTACCTCCCGGTTCAGGAAGGAGCGCAGGGGCTAATAGACATTCGCTCCAGGGTTGCTGTTCTGCGCTTGCAGGCTGCACAACGGTTGCTGTACTGTGGTCGCCACAGCTGGATGGATGTTGCCTGTGCTCTACTGCAGATGGCTGGCAGACTGGGCCTGGACAGACACTTGTTCTCTCTCCGGTTGGGGACAGTGGATTTGGGAGGCCTGACTCCTTTTTATTCAGCGGCGGTTGAGGTATGCCAGCTTTTCTCCTTTTCTAGGTCACTTGGTGCTGATCCGTTAATGTGGACTTTTGAGGAGCCGCTGTTTTTCAACCCTGCGCTTCCTTCACTGAACCGGATTCCAGGGGGTTTGAGGACTGGTATTCTCGAAAACGGTATTTCCAAGGTCTGACACTTACGGAGGGGTGTGGACTGGGTGTCGGCGGAGCAGTTGGTGGAGATGGTCGGTTTTAGGTCAGTGCATCTGGCTTCACAGGTGCTGAACTGGCTGAAATCTGACCTTTCTCCTTCTGTGTCTGAGTACCTGGACGTGACCCCTGTGGAACAGTGCCAGTATGGAGACTTTGTTTATCCTGACTTGGTGGTGGATTTTACCTGGGAGGACCCGCGGGAGGGTCAGGGGCCGACTCTCGGACACTTCAGCTCCCTCCATAAGGACTCTTTGTATCATGCCTGTATGAAAGCACTGAACTTTCACAGCCTGAGAGACGTGCGTGAGTCTTAATGGACAGGTGTTGTTCGGGCAAACTCTTCCCCTAAAGGTAGCTGGCGGTCCCTGTTCAAGACACCCGTTGAGAAGAGGGTCGGTGACCTCCAGTGGAGGATCGTACATGGGATTTTAGCCACAAACAGGCACACGGCACGGACTGATCCCTCAGTTGGGGAGGGTTATCCATTTTGTGGGGTGTCAGAACCAGTCTTTCATGTTTGTCTTCAGTGTGCACGGTTAGGACCAGTTCTGGGTTTAGTTGAAGACTGGGGTTTGAGGCTCCTTGGCTCTTTTGATGAGAGTTTATTTATTTATGGTCCTAAATACTCGCTCTCGAGAAAGGACAGGGTGGTACTTTCTGTATGGCGCTGTGAAGTTAGCTATCTGGTTGTCTAGGAGGAATAGGACTAGGAGCTGTGGGGGCACTGATCCGGTTCTGATGGTCAGAGGTCTCGTAATAAAGCAACTCCTCATTGAATTTACATATTACACACTTGTGGACCGTGTGAGCCGGTCTCTCTGTGACCCGCTTTGTTTTCCTGTTTTGGCTGTAACTGCTGTTCTCCCTGTGTCACAATGTTCTGATTAAAGGAGGTTCAAAAGTCTCTCTCTTTGTCTCCCCCCCCCCCGTGTCTCTCTCTCTCTCCCTCTCGCTCCCCCCTCTCTGAATTAAAGGAATGGTTAAGGAGGAGGAGGAATGAGTGGAGAGCGGACAGGGCAGGTGTGAGTGCTGATGTTTGGGTGTGGTGTAAGTGGATGTGAGGTCATTCACCATGTGCTTCTGTTTATTTTGGTTTCTAGCTCCTCCCTGTCTTCACCCTCCTGTCACGCCCCTCACCTGTCCCTAGTTTGTAGCTCCTCCCCTTCCCAGGTGCTCCTTGTGAGTCCTGGTGCTTTTATACCCCTCTGTTTGCTTCTAGTCTTGGTCTGGTGGTTGTGGTTGGATTAAAGTTAGGAGATTGATACGGGCTGGTCTGCTGAATTAGTTCAGGCTGCGGTCCTGCAGTAATATACTGTATATTAACATTTATCAGTGCAGAAATCATGAAATTAATTTTTAAAATAGTTTTTTTTTCTTTGCTGATGTCACTATTGACACAAAGAGTTTACATTCATAGGTGGAGCCCTAATGTAGCCACACCCCTGAATTTTATTTTCCCTAACCATATTAAATTCAGCTGAGTAACTGTGTATGAAGCGTGTTCTCTGCTGAGGATGTGTACTTACACTACCAGTCTAAAGTTTAGAGATGGCTCCTCATAGCAGGTTCTCCTCATAGCAGGTTCTCCTCCTGTGTATCTTAAAGCTTTACTGTAGAATAAAAGTGAAGACACCAAACTATA
Source organism: Semaprochilodus insignis (assembly GCA_034552555.1). Taxonomy (NCBI): domain Eukaryota; kingdom Metazoa; phylum Chordata; class Actinopteri; order Characiformes; family Prochilodontidae; genus Semaprochilodus; species Semaprochilodus insignis. The sequence continues at coordinate 1,375,417 of CM067484.1, read as the reverse complement.
AACTAGCCCTCATGGAATTATACAGTCCACCTTAAAACCCTCCAGAATGGAGCTTTACAGGAGGATGAACCAGCTTTCTTAACCTGCAGTGGAGCTGATAGAACAAGGTTTATTTCTAAGCAGGTTTGGAGCAATTCTATTGGTCGGTCCCTCATGAATATTCACTAAACTGAAAGGAGAACTAGAGCTTTTACACTGTGCAGAAAAAGAGATCAAAGTTTTACACCACTAAATATATATTAGAGGTGGAGATATGGAGAAATATCATACTGTGGTACATCAAGAGGATATGTGGGGTATCAGGGTATGTACTGGTTCAGACTCTCATCAGTTGGAGCTGTTGACTGATATTGTAATATCATGATCAGAATATGTCATTTGATCAGCGGCCCACAAAGGTGAGCATACAGGTGTAGAGTAGAGGGGGAGGTGGATGAGAGAAATGTCAGCATGCTGTTGTTGGTACCTATAGTGAGTGTTTACTTGACCAGACATGAGAGCAGCAGAGGAACTCACCCTGTAAGCCTCTACCTGTGTGTCACCTTAGGGTACGATAAGCCACTAGCGTCTCCTCAGCTACTGTATAACTGAACACAAGGGGCATTTCCGGGGTCTGACCGCAGACTGACCAGGACTGTAGGTATGGTTCTCAGGAATGAACACTGTGGACCGTCTGTCACTGTATATGCTGTGTCTGTGGTTCTGAGATGACGGCTGTGTCAGCAGATGGGAAGTGAGTGAGTGTACCGCTCCTGCAGGACGGTAGGCCTTATCACGGCTGGACTGTTTAACCACCAGATTTCTATGGACACTTTTTGGCCAAAGACAGCGAGGGTGGAGATTTCACTCACACCTCGGGGGGGATATGGGATCGGGAAAGACTTCTCCCCCTTTATTTAGCTTTTGCCACACTGTGGAACAGGCTAAGAGAACCTCCTCATCCTCACCTCCCTCTCAGTCATAAATGCTTCCCACTCGGATTTAACTGGGACAACATCCGATGAGGAGAACACCTAAGTATATGACTAAATCTGATTCAGGTTTAATCAAAGCTAATGTAAATGGTATTTGACCAGGTAATGCACAGTACTGTATTCATTATCAAACCCAGCCTGACACGAGACGTAACAAACCGTGCAGCTAAGAGACACCCCGTACGTGTTTATGCTGGCTGTGTGCAGCAGACGGAGCTACTGAATGGAGCTGCCAACAGTCAAAGTCAAGTTTCTCATACAACATTCATGATGCTGTATCATTCAGTTTATAGACCCAACTCAAAACAGCGCAGGGGTCACATGTTAGCAGCAGTAGCCTTAGGACAGTCAGGACTGGTCAGCTTGTATGGTTGATTTTCAGTGGTTAATTGCCCAAAGCTGGAATGCTGTCTGCATAAGCTTTATAGTTTACTGGACACACATGTTTATACTGGTATCATAACGTGTGGAATTTTCTGACTGGCATCTGTAACGGTGCCAGTGTTACGTAATATTACATATGTGTAAATATGATGGTTATATCAAATTAATCTTTATTTATCTCTCTTTTTCAACATCAAAGTTAAACTAGCATAGCCGTGTAACCGGTTATTTGATGACAATGCTGAAGGAGACTTCACTGACACTGAACGTTCCATATTGTCAGTACCAGATTAATCAAATCTTTAAGTCCAAAACTTTATTAAATGTTTCAGTAGAGGCTGTTTCGATGGGCAGGGACGGGTCTACAGGGTGGCATGGCAGTTCTGCAGCTCTTACACTATAAAAACTTCTGAAATGACAGAAATATTGCACAAGAAATCTAATATTCACTAACACGGTGAGCCCATCAGTCACCAGACATCAGGAGACAGAAAAACATGGACGCCTCAGAGCCTCGCTGCAGAAAGCCAGCAGTGGTGAATCACGTGTGTGGAATTACTTACTAAAGATGGAGCCTGCACTGCTGTCACCTGCAGGTCCATCCTCAAATACAGCAGAAGTACAAGTGCCATTCACACTCATCTGAGAAAGCACCGCTAACGCTAGCTGAGGACAGTTCCACACCGGTGAGAGCTGTAGTGTACCAGGGTACTTTCTGCACACTGTTATTGTAGCTGCTGAGTAGGAACCTGCTGGTATTCCGGTGTCTGAGTTTAGTGCAGTTTAGACAGGAGATGTTCTAATTGTTGATGATCTAATGTCTCTTTCAGGATTGTCATTGTTAATGATTCTGGGGTTCTGATTCTGAAGGGTGTGGATTGGAATAGAGTCCTGTGTGGCGCTGCAGTGTGTTAGCTAGCTTCAGCAGTAGCCATAAAGTGTAGCATAGCCTACAGAGTTTTGAGTTTTAAGTAAATCGTCAGAACAACAATTTATTTGCTAGTATCGGCCAATCGCGGCTGCAGAACTTAATTTTCCCTTCTATTAAAAAGATGCTTGAGTGTATTAATCATTAAACAGCTGTGACTGATTGATCACTTTGCCTACCTGCAACACGTTAGAGTCCAGACGGGTTTGTGGGCAGTTTTGGGCTGGAGGTTAGTGACACGACTGCAGTGCCATTTAACAAGGCAACTAACCCCAACTGCTCCCTGGGTGCCATGGATAGGACTGCCCACTGTACTGGGCATGTGTGCTCAATGCCCTGTAAGGTGTGCGTTCACTAGAGTGTGTGTATGTGGGTGTTTCACTGCAGGGGTTAAATCCAGTGGACAAACTCCTGTGTGCAAACACAAACGACAAATGGATCTAAACTCTAATAATTCTAACTAATTCTATAGTTGGAAATGAGTGGAATTGGCTAAAATGGCATTTACAGAGATGTTTATAAATTGTCCCTTCCAAATCTAAACTTAATAAACTAAACCAGACTAAAGTAAACCAGACTAAAGTAAACCAGACTAAAGTCTAACGGACTTCGAATATTACTCACAGGGTTTTAATTGGTTAATAATTATCCATAATTGTGTGGATTGTAGCCTCGGTCTCCATTCTTAGCTGACCTGAGTGGCCCCCGGTGTGGTCTTCTGCTGCTGTAGCCCATCTGCTAAGTTTGACGTGTAGTGTGTTCAGAGATGATCTTCTGCAGACCCTGGAGACGGATATCGTTTTGATTGATGAGTGTAAAAATCCCAGCAGATCAGCAAATACTCAACAACCATGCCCCTCACTTTCATCACCTCTCCAAATTCTCTCCATTCTGATGCTCGGGTTGAACTTCAGCAGGTCATTCTGACCACATGCCTAAATGTGTTGAGATACTGCCGTGTGATTGGCTGATTAGATATTGGCATTAATGAGCAGTTAAACAGGTTAGGGTCAGGGGTAGCCTAATGAAGTGGCCGATGAGTGTATATATTTCTCCAACAGTTGAAGTCAGTTATTAGAACTGTTAGATCTTTCCCAGAGGAATGAAAGTTTGTAGAAGATCTCTGGTTTACTCCTGGTAGACCTGCTGAAGTCCTACTTTAAATTTTAAGGAATTTCCTCCCAAAACTTTGGACCTTCTCACTTTGATCAAACATGTGTCCCCAGAAGGCTCAGCTGTTTTGTGTATGACTCATCTCACCCCAGACTCAGCTGAGTAATATTTACTCCAGAACATTCTTATCATAGATCTCCTCCACATCTCAGACATCTTTCAGCAGCCAGTCAGGGTAGGAGGACTCATGAGGAGCTCCTCCTGAGGAACTTGTGTTTTCCTCATTTCTCTCCAGAACTAATTATATTCTGAAGTTAATCTCCTCCTTCCTCTTAAGGGGGGTCATGAGATTTCTACTTTGGGATAGGCTTTACCTAATGGACCAGTTCAAATGATGTGGACTGATCAGCAGATGATGATTCCTGCTTTGCTGCGGATCTCCTCATGTGTCTTCCTGCCTTGGAATGACCAGATGTTGCCAGCATGTGATTTGGGATTGAAACAGGGAATCACTTGATTAATCACTTGATTAGTCCATTCGGTTCAGAGCTTCAGAATCCTAGAAACTCCAGACTGAGGCCAGTGTACTTCTAGTTTTCATAGAGCAGTTATAATGCTGCATAGGCAGTCACTGCATCATGTGACCTGTTGTTTGATTATAGTGAATTATAATAAACAAGAAGTTTCTTCCTGCTCGGTTCAGCTACCTGCCACGCCCCCACCAGTGCCCTTCATTTGAATGTCTACAGCAGACATCCTTAAATCTGGACCTTGATTCCGATCTCAATTCCTGGACTCTGTTAATGTAACTGATCGACCACCGAGCGCCGTAGCTGACAGTAATCACACAATCCAGGACTGGAAACTGGAGTCAAGGTGAGATTTGAAGATCTCTGGTATACAGTATGCTAATCACTGCGGAAATCTGTTACTAACACAATAGACCCCAACATTAATATAAATATTTAAAATGAGAATTAGATGATTAGGATTTAAATGATTGGAATTTGAATGATTAGGACACTAATCTCATGACTATGTGGTAAAGAAACATCCAGTGTTGAGACAGATGGATTCATTTTGTCCAAAAAGCGTATGACATTACCAACACAGAAGCTGCGTTTGGGCACATGTAGTTATTCATACAGAAGATGCTCTTATCCAGAGCGACTACAGGTAGGCTGGTGTGGTTTTAGGAGTCTTGCCCAAGGACTCGTATTGGTGTAGTATACCATAGTCACCCAGAATGGGAACTGAACCCCAATCTCCCACATGGATTCTGAGGACCACAGTAACACAGATTCACACACTTGACAGTCATATACAAAAGACTGTGAAAATAAGCCAACACGTCCTCTACAGGAGCTCACCACAGGACACTTCAGTGCTCAGTTACTGTTAGCCTGAATATGACGAGCTGGCTAATATTCTAGCTATGTTTGAATGCTGAACTCAGTAAATGTAAATACACCGTGCACTAAAATTAGCTGGAAAAATGTCATATTTAAGTTACCTGTTACCTGTTACCTGTAAACAATGTGCTAATTATCACTCACAAAGGCAACAAGACATGTCATTCGACTTCAGCATGCAGCTGTACGAGCATGTTAATGACACCAGAGTGCTAGTGTTCAGAGCAGACAATACTGGAACAGCAGGAACAGAAATGAAATACATTTTAACACAAACATCAACCAAACAGTATTTACACTCCTCAGGTACATAAACAATAACAGATGTCCTGCTTCACCCAGGAACTGATGCACATGTAGGTATAGAACTGGAAAAGAACCTGAGATAGTGCTGGACTAGAGAGGGGACAGCAGAGGGCAGGCTTGCTCCATATTTCATTCCTCAGAGAAGGAGAAGGAGAGAATGTGGACCGGCAGAGGAGGAGCACCAGAGACTCCAGCGTGGAGCTGATTGTAATATATGGCTCAGTCTTATGGAGGCGTGTCTTCTGTGTGCTCTCTGAACATCAGGGCTCTTATTAGAACCTGTTAATGAATCTGATCCTCACCGGAACGGTTCACTTTAGGACCCGGGTGACTTTTCTGAGGTGTCGGTTTTGATCTTCACTGAAATCTACAACCGCCCCGGAAGAGCCCCACACACCAGTACCAGAGCTCCATAAGGAACGGTGAAAGTCATGAGGAGCGTTTGGTTTTTCATGGTCTGTCCTCCATAACCGCCCCGTGTGTGTGGTGATGTGATCATACACAAATACGCAGTGTGTAAAACTGTCCCTGTTGTCATTAATAACTGCTCTGTTTGAAGAGAGCTGGGGTATAGAGGAGCATGGGAATCTGTGTGGGTCGTCCCTCCACAGTACAAATGTTCCAAGTGTTCCCATCTCTGTACGTACAGGCTGAGGATGAGGAAACTAAGATTAATAAAGACTGTCATTAGATTTACTACATGCTGCAGGAGTACAGGAGACAGAGGGAGTAGTCCAGTTCCAGGTGGCAGTCAGAGAAATCACACTAGCAGGCATAAGTGAAAACACCCCTAATGGAGAGATCTGGCAGCAGCTGTAGGTCGTGTTAACCAGCCCTGACGTTTCCACCACACATCAGAACTACACGTACCGTATGTGCACAGAACTCGCAGTTATGACCAAACTGCCTCTCAGCAGGTGAACGTACTACCCGGATCTGAGGGATGACGGAACCAGGACGACACCAGCAGCCTCAGGTGTCTCAGTGTGTACTGAATATAACCTGCTCTTACCAAACAGCGGTGAGGGAATGTCCTCAGACACCGCACCAGCCATGTGGGTCATTTCACTGATTCATCCCGATGCATTAGTCAGTAAGTTCATCTCATTTCATCCTCTCGTCCCTGACAACTGTTTGAAGTCCGGATGAGATTGGGGCTGACATCTCCATGTAAGTACAGAGTCGTTCCCCTGTTTGAAGCTGAAACTCCGTGTCACCATCAATTTTCATCAAGCTTGGAGCGGAGCGAGTCCAAACCTGACTGATGTGCTGGAGAACAGTGGACGGGAGTCTGAACGAGGTTTGGGCTTCTTCCTTTTAGCCTGGCAAGTACAGGCTGTGTGGCTCCAGTAGGACAAACCCATATTCCCGTTTATGTGATAAAGTTACTTTATTAGGAAATGATCTAATCACTCCTCCTACGTTTATCTTGTATGAGCTGTTCTGGTGCTGTTCTGGTGCTGTTCCCATACTGTTTCCGCACTGTTCCCACACTGTTCCTGAGAAGTTCTGGCACTGTTCACATACTGTTCTTGTGATGTTCCCGCGCTGTTCCTGAGCTGTTCTGGTGCTGTTCTGGTGCTGTTCCCATACTGTTTCCGCACTGTTCCCACACTGTTCCTTAGAAGTTCTGGCACTGTTCCCATACTGTTCTCGTGATGTTCCCGTGCTGTTCCTGTGCTGTTCTGGCGCTGTTCCCATACTGTTCCTGCAATGTTCTCGCACTGTTCCTGTGCTGTTCTCGCACTGTTCCCACACTGTTCTCATTATGTTCCCGCACTGTTTCTGCACTGTTTCTGCACTGTTCCTGCACTGTTCCTGTACTATTTCCGTGGCGTTGCCACTCTCAGACTTGGTTCCCAGCCCTACTCCGTGTTTGCTGGTCTTCCTACAGTCGAGATTCCTGGTTTGTTCCTGCTCTTGGTTTTCAATTCTCTGCTGGTGTTTTCTGGTTTCTCGTCGTTTGTGTTCCTTGTTTTCCTACTGGTTTCTTTATGGACTCTGTGACTGCAGTGATCTAAACCCACACCTGCACCCTGCTTCCATGACTCCCCTGCAGCAGACCATAGGAACGTTTACTTGATAGGTGCCCGTATGGCCGAAGGCCTGGATGCTGCTCTTTTGTCTCATTGCACATGGGATTATAATCCCCTCATATGCAGGTTAGAAGTTTAGAACCTCTCTGTAGACTGCAGGCTGTGAATCTGTGAGGCTGTGTGTAGAGCTTGGTGTGTGTGGACTGGCGAGTGAGTGGTTAATACATTAACAGTGTTTACATGTTACATCAGACTCTTATTTAAGACACTCAGAATAATTCAGATTTCCATGATAAAGGTCCTTTAAGAGGAGATTCCTGTGTCCTGTGCTGCAGCACGGCGTCCAGAAATAGCACTGCTGACTCATAACACAAAGCTACAGGCTCATTAGAGTGTAATTATTACTGGTGGAGGATATTGGAGCGCAGACTTCCCTCTCCGAATGAGGAATCGTGTGGTAAGGAGAACCAGCTGTTTATTTAGGAGCATCTTTAATCTGGACAGCGAGGTTAGAGGAAGTGAAGGGTGGAGGAGGAAAGCTACGTTAACCTGTGAGGTACTGTTAATGTGGTGTATCGGGGGCTGTGTTATACTGATGAACCGCTGGAGGGGACGTTTGATTCAGCCTAGGTCCGTTCAGGGTCTTTACCTGAAAGGAGAGCTTATTTAAATGCAAATGTCATTTTTTATGCTTCCATTCAAACAGAAGCCGAGCCGAAGTATAACTGGGTCTAAAAATGGCATGATAGGCTTTACCTCGCCTGAGAACGCGGGCCTTGTCCCCTTCCACTTATTTTGTTTTCTGAGAGGCACCGGAGCGAAGATGCATGAAATGCATGCCATTTGCTTTGTGTCAGAGTGTAAATAAGATTAATTTGGGTTGTCTGCACTGAGTGTGATGAAGGCATCATGGTTATTTCAGTTCCACCGGTGGATGTGAGCTCGTGGCCAGTTATTGCTTCAGAAGAAACAAATTTATGTGATGAATCACCTGTCAGTGGGTTAAGAGCAGCATTCGTAATGCTACCTTAGTTCAGCCCATTTCAGAGATGAAATAGCCTTGCCCTAGTCACAGCACCGAGTTAGGGGCTCTCAAATACATCACTGCTGCGTTTCACACTTAATACAATTACACAAGCAGAAAGCCTGGCGTGCTGTGCTCTGATTGGATGTAGGACTCCTCTTCAAAGGCTCCTCCTGCAAGTATCATTCAGCACCGAGCGACAACAGAACTCCAGAACATCCAGATCGAATCTGAAGAGCTCAGATCTTACTGGCCAAAGTTTGTATTCGGTGCCCCACTGTTAAGCTGAATTAGGATACATTACAGTAACTGGTTTGTTCTGAGTGACCCTGAGACGCTCCGAAAGGTATGGAGGACACGTTTGAATTCACAACTCCCATCACTTCAGGAAATTACGTTCCTGTGTTTCTGTGCTGTTCCTGTGCTGTGTCATGCTCTTCCTGTACTGTCCAGGTGCTGTTCTCACGCTGTGGGAAATTACATACCAAACGTCATGTGATATCAGTATGTAGACTGATGATGAAGGGTGTTACCTCAGGGGACGGCTTGGGAACGCCCACACCTGTAGAAGCTGTCAGGTGTTATCTTGTGAGTGAGGCTGAACCCTGGTCAGAGTGCCCAGAGTGGTCGGGTGCTTAATGATGGTGACCGGCGGCGTCTGGCTGGAACTGTTCGTGTGAACAGACGAGCGACCCACATCCACATTCAATACAGGAGCCCCACACGCATATCCCGCAGGTCAGTGCAGCGTTCTTTAGCTTCCATGGGATACGGGAGCAGAAGACTCTCCAGAGTGTCTCTGTTAACACCACCACACCGGACACAGCACCTCACCTGGGCTCGTGAGGTTACTCACTGGACCCTAGAGGCCTGGCAACATGTGTTTAAAAGCCACGAGGCTTATGTAGAGTTATGTAATCTGCAAATATGTTTATCTCATAGTTTATATCCAGCAGGAGTAAAATCCTTTACCTGTATTTTGGAGAATGTATTATATTATATTATTATTATATTAGTATTTGACATTTCCAGCACGTTTTTAAAACTCTGTTTCATGAAGAAACTCTGACAGCACCTAAACAGGAGGATTCGACTGAGATACTACTCTGGCTCTTCCCTCCTGTCTCCATGTCCTGCTGAGTGAAGTCCCGCGCTATGGCCAAAGGCTCTGTCTCATTTCCATACGGCAGTGCTTCAGGGACAAGGTGAGTGTTTGGAGTTGAAAGCTCTTTTAGGCTGTAAAGGAATCTGTTGAAGCCCCTGGGGGCACGGCTAAAAACACCAGTCTGCTAAAATACAATTAGTTTGACAAATGTTATGAGCCGCTGGTGCCTCCTGCACTGCCTGCGAGAAGGAACTGTCGCACAGCTGAACGCAGAGCAAAGGAAGGAGGCAGAGAGGCTGAGAAGCCGTTTAGATTTAACTCTTAATTTAAACAATTTAAAGGTTTAAATGTAGTAAAAGTTAACAAAGCTCATAACAGTGATGGAGATGGCTCTACAAACTGGTGTGAATGCGGTCCTCAAGACATTTTCACAAAACACACAATTTTCTGTAAACTGTAAAAAAACAAGACTAAAACTTCAGTAAACTACGGGGGAGGTTTATTATTATGTCATATTTTACATTTTACTGTTTTTCAATACAGCAAATTAAAAGTAATTACACTAAATACACTAATACTAACACTAATACACTAAAAATGCAGAAAAATTACATTTTTTTTTGCCCGAAGCTCCATGTAGAGAGTCTGTGGTGTACTTGTACTGGTGAAATAGAAACTGATAATTTGATTGTTCAGATTTGGGCATATGACTCTGTACAGCCAGGGTGTATTTAATAATTAGACTAATACACCAAAATATGACGGTAACTGATCAAAATATGAGAATAACTGAGAGGTCATATGCCACAGGCAAAAAAGTTTCAGTCAAACTGAAATAATCAGCCAAAACATCTAAAGGTGGGTTTTCAGCTCTGAAGCTGTATATAGCAGGATCTGTGGTGCTCATTTGTTTATTCAGGATCTGAGCTCTAATATCGTATATCATGTATATCTAAACTTACTGCAGTCTGGAGACTAGACTGAGCTGTGAAGGCTAGACTGAGTTCTGGAGGCTAGACTGAGCTGTGAAGGCTAGACTGAGTTCTGGAGGCTAGACTGAGCTGTGGAGGCTAGACTGAGTTCTAGAGGTTAGACTGAGCTGTGGAGGCTAGACTGAGTTCTAGAGGTTAGACTGAGCTGTGGAGGCTAGACTGCTGTTCTGGAGATCAGGCTCTCTACTCTCCACTTTCTCTACTTTAACACGCCAGAAGTGGGTTGGTAATTATGTGTTGTGTGTGTTGGGAGCAGGGAGAGGACTGGCGCGTGTGCCGCAGGGCCTCCAGGACCAGTGCTGGAAGATGCTGCTTTAACCCATCTGACTGTGTTGTCGGAATCTGATGCTGTGGATGTCACAACAGGACAGCTTTCCCCAGTAGGAGGAGCCAAAGACTCAGCAAACGATCTCCTGCATGATATTCTAATAACATGTTTATATGTTTGGAGTGATACGCCATCCCACTTAGCTGGTTCTCTACCACATACAGACAGGATAGGGCTGATAGGGCTGCCCACCGCTCCAGACAACTGTGCTCACTGCCCCCTAGTGTGTGTTCGCTAGTGTGTGTGTGTGTGTGGGTGTTTCACTACACGGATGGCTTGAATGTGGAGGTCAAATTCCTCTGTGTGCAGCACAAATGACTGATGGTTCCAAGTTCTAAATTCAACCCTGGAGTTCATAGAAAGACTAACACTTGGTCTCCATGTTTAAGCCGTGTTAATACGTGTAGTGGTTGACTGAAAAACCTTCAGCTATACTATTAACAAACTGTTTGTGCTCTTATTAGTTTGTGGTGATCAGAGCACAGCAGTCAGAACTATACATGATGTTCTAGAACAGACGTAGGTTAACAAACAGCAGTGTGTGGTACGCAGCGTGTTGAGTCGGGTGGTATGTGGAGGAGAGCAGAAACCGGAAACGTATGATCCAGTAAAAGACCTTTAACATCTACAGAGTGAGAGTAAGACACACGGTCGGCCGCGACTCAGAAGGGCTCTGTATTAAAACACCAGCAGAACGGTTCATACAGACCCGGGGGAGGTCACCATTAGCCCTCCGACACTCCGACAGGGGCTAATCCCCAACACAAAACACCCACACAGTAATCCCACTGCCCAACACAGAATTACACAAATAACACATCCCGGCTCTGGAGTCCCTCTGAACTAACTAACCATGACATCAAACAGAATTCAGCCCCTTTTCACACAGGGATCACCATCTCACCTGGGTTCCTCATCTCACCTGAACCTGTATTAGAGTTCAGGTGGTACCCACAGGAGGAACCCAGGTGAGGGAGAGTTACATACGGTTATTTGAACGTTACGTGCGGTCATGTGAACGTTACGTACGGTTATGTGAATGTCACATACGGGGTACATAGCTGTAGGTTAAAGGTCAAATAACTTTAGGCTGAGTATTGGTTAGGAGAGTTGGCCATCTGGTAAAACAGTACCAGCATACCTATTTCCAAAACCACACCACTTGTGTATAATCATTGTCCTAAGGACGGGGGAGGGAGGGGTTTAAAATGTGTTACTGGCATCAAATTCAGACACTGATCACATTAGTTTGACTCTTTGTTATGATGTCTCAGTTTCAGTATTGTGGTTATGGTGTAAATGATTTCTGTCTGTTTGCACAGTGACCCAGCCTTTGTGGAAACAGAGCTGCACTTCTCTTCATAAACCAGACATACTGCCTGAGAACTTTTCCTCCATCCCCAAGTTCATATACATCCATCTTGAAAACAGATACTGCAGTAACTCTAAGGTGAATGAGCTGTGACCTCAGAGACATTTAATACAGTCTACATCTCACTGCCTGTGGAAATCATCGCCTCCATGCAGCATCGCTAAACTAATGAGCTTAAGTTCAGCATAACCACCAATCTGTCATTTCCCTGAGTTCCCTATCTGACGCAGGAGATGTTTACTATTCACGATCTCGTCTTTAATTCCACTTTCCAGGAGAAGCGAGCTGTCAGGCAGTGACCCCGGTAATGAGTGACCGTCTGCCTGGTTTATTCTGCCCTCTTCAAAAGAATATTGTGACATAACCATCAGCCGTCCGAATGCCATCAGCCTCGTGACGCGGTTAAGCCTGTTAAAGCGTTCTTACAGTATACTGGGTTCATTTCTTCTGTATATGAGTGGAGGCCAATTTACACCTACAGCATGGCTGCGTTTGAACGAGCAATAATAGATTTAGCTCAAACTGTGCTCATGAAAATGAAGCCCATACAGGTCTAACAGGAATCGGTGGGAACGTTGGGTTATGTGGAGGATCCTTCACACTCTGATCCTGATCTGATGGCCTTGTGTTTGAGAGCTGAGCTTAAAGGTGAGGACTCTTTATGTGTCGTGGTCATACGAGAGAGGAGGACAGAGTGAGAAGTAGAGATAGAGAGTAGAAGAGGATGAAGACACTTAAGAGGACATGTGGAGATGAACGTTATACTGTAAAGCCTCTTTAACCCCATAAACCTGAACGGTAAAACCGGAGCTTTCTGTGTGCTGACATGATTTCTACTTCCTTTACTCCACTGTCAGTCTTTACATAGTGAGCTATTACCTCTGTCAGTGTGCAGTTCAGATAGATAGATAGATAGATAGATAGATAGATAGATACTTCATTGATCCTGAAGGAAATTTAGCAGTCAGTAGCAGTTACACAATACAGCACAGTAAAACAATACAAAGAGGATTATACAGTATGAACATAAATATACTACACTATAGATAAATATATCTCACTTATTACAGCGAGGGAAAGAAAAATGTACAATAAAGCCTACAAAAATACAAATATACCTGTAGAAAATATGTGAAAACCCGGAGATAAAACGGCAGTGCAATAATAATAAATGTGCAAGCGACACAGATATCAGCAGATAATGACAATGACAGTGTGCATATATTGGTATTTAAGTAAAGTGTCTAGAGCGTCCAGGAGTGCAGATGTACTGGATATACAGTAAAGTGTCTAGAGCATCCAGGAGTGCAGATGTACTGGATATACAGTAAAGTGTCTAGAGCATGCAGGAGTGCAGATGTACTGGATATACAGTAAAGTGTCTAGAGCGTCTAGGAGTGCAGATGTACTGGATATACAGTAAAGTGTCTAGAGCGTCCAGGAGTGCAGATGTACTGGATATACAGTAAAGTGATTTAACATGAGATTCAGTGATGATGGCCCTGATGGCTCTCGGGACAAAGGATCTCCTGATCATCTGTCTGTGGAGCAGCTCTGTGACAGTAACCTGCCACTGAACTGGGAAGTCAGCTTCTCTTTAGTGCGGTGTCCTTCTCTATGACACCTTCACCACAGAGTCCAGTTCCGCACCAACAACTGACCCTGTTCGCAATAAGAGCTTATTATTGATCAGTTTAATCAGAGAGATGATAGAACACATCTAACGTACATGCTTATTCATGTGACACAAACTAAATAAACACCTCCGGGTGATCAGCTTTATTAGGACACATATCAACATCAATGAACCGGAAACACAGATCAAACAGCATGAAGAGACGCTGTATCTACACTGGTTTCAACGGGTCAAACGGGTGCCTGTTAAATGTTACAGGGTAGCTACAAACAAAAGTTAAGATATTTACATATGGACAGAATAAACTACGGTAACAGTTACTATATAAATATAAATGAATAAGTTCTGAATGTGTAAAGTGACCGTGTATGGAGGTAGAATTAAGTTATGGATCATATGTGACTGTACATAAATGTGCATAATGTCTAAAGTGAACATGATTAGTCCAGAGGTAGTAATCAACCAGTCAGTGAGGAGTGGTGGAGGCAACAGCTCTTGAAGAAGGTATTTTGAAGCATCAAGTACGGTGGCCGAGAAGTACAAAACAAATTAACATTTCAGAATTACAAAAATAGAATTTTTCACAAAAGAATTACAAAATTACAAAAATAAAAACAAAAATGACATTCAAGAAAACCAAATTACAAAAGTAAAAACAAATTTACAGGACGTGAAACACTTTTACCAGTACCGAAACACCTTTACAAACTGCGAATTCTGATGGAAAGGGGAGGGCTAACACACAGGAAGTGCTTGGTGCAGACCCTTGTCAATCAAACTGTTGGCGGTGGTAGAGGGGGTGGAGTGTGGGATGGTGATCACGCTAAAGCAGGTTTTGCACGTGTTTTATCCAGCTGGTGCCCCAAATACAGAGCACGATTTAAACACCTGAGAATCTGATTCTAAAGCTGTTTACCGGGTCAGTGTGGGCTCAGACAGACTCACACAGTGCTGGATGTCTATGGGAAACACTGGTGCCCTGGCTGCTACAGAAGAAGATGCTCGGAGCTGGTCAGTTATGGACTGAGAAAGGCTGAGGTGATTCTGCATTGGTAACACAGGAAGCAGAGGAGATCACAGGGCACTCTTCACCAAGGCAGTCTGAGATTTAGAACCCGGCCTTAAATAAACTCCAATTTTCTGTAATGCCGTGAACGTGGACATTAACGGTGTGTGCAAACGATTAAAGCTTATAACTACAGAGAAAGTGTGATTATGTTTATATATGATGTTATAAATACCTCTGAGAATATTTGTGGCTGCTCTCTGATGGCTTTCTGAATCTGTGATTTGTGCTCTGGACTGATACCAGCGTCTTTGTCTCAGATCAGTGGAGGAGAAAGGAAACATAACAGAAGTCAACAGTGCGTCAAATTCTCCTGCCAACATCGGCCCCTCGTGCTGACAGCTTTGGACTGCAGGTTGATGGAGTCTGATGTGCTCCATGATACTTTGCGGTTGTGGTATGGGGTGAATAAAGCCTCTGCACCATAGAAACCATCTACTGTACTATCACTGGATATATAGAATAATTACTTCATATACAGTTTCTGGTATTTGTATAGTATATGGGTTCAGAGCTGATATTCTGGTGAGTCCACTCCTTACTGCATTTGATGCTTGTATTTAGAAATATCCCCCTGTGGTTTCCCTTAAAGAACCATTTCTCTTCCAGAACGCTGCAGCCAGAATCCTTACAAGAACTAGAGAGTTTGACCATATCAGCCCAGTTCTATCTAACTTACACGGGTTACCAGTTAAATTCCACACTGAGTATAAAATTATCCTTCTGACGTATGAAGCTCTAAACGGCCTCGCTCCTCTGTACCTCACTGAACTTCTCTCGTACTATGAACCATCACGTGACCTTAGGTCTCAAAGTGCGGGCTCTCTATTAGTGCCTAGAATTAACAAAGTTACATCAGGGGGCGGAGCCTCTTCATACAAGGCCCCCCAGCTTTGGAATAACCTACCAGTCAGTGTTCGGGATTCAGACACAGCCTCAGTCTTTAAGTCCAGGCTTAAACCCTACCTGTTCAGGGGAGTGTTTGGTAATCTGGGAATGTTGGTGCTGTCGTCCCGCTGCTCTTCATGTTCACTCAGGTTTGTTGACGGTGGAGCAGGGGGGAGCTGATTTCTCAGGGAGCCCTCATGTCTTTGGTACCTTCTGGCTCTCCCTTTTAGTTCTGCTGTAATAGCCGGGCCTGCCGGAGTCACTGCTGCACTCTGTTAACACCATATAGTGTGTTCAGTTCTTCTGTCAGAGCTAACAGTCTGTCTGTTCTCTTTGCCGGAGCTGAACTGCTGCCCATCCTGTGCGGTCTGATGCTCTGCTCTGACTGGGTGCCACTGCTTGCCTCTAACCACCACGGAGCTCCTGGCTGTCCTGCACTGTGGAAGCTTGGCCTGCGTCCCGCTGACCCATCCGATGACCCCACTACTTAATTACGGACTAATCAGACTTTTACTCCTCTACCTTACAAACACTGAACGCTCCTTTCCTTGCTTGTCTTGTTATCTGAAGGTATTTGTGTGATGGAAATGTGGATGATTTATTCAGCCAGGACTGACCTGGACCTCCATCCCTGTAGGTGAGCAAGCAAGAGAACATTCATCAAAGCCTGTTTAAGGTGGCAGCACATTTTTATATCAAGCACATTTTTATATCAAGGAATCTGCAGTTGTGCTGTCTGTTCTATCTTGACCTGACCGCCTTTATGGAGAGGTGGGAATGGTTTCCTGAGCAGGGGGTCCTCACCCCTCTCCTATAATCCCTCATTGCTCAGTAGCAACTCAACACAGAGTCACAGCGTTTCACACACAGAGAGGGTCGACAGTGTCCAGCTTAATTTGGTCCCAGAGTTCCAGGGGAGGATATTTGGTTCTAATGATAAAAAGGACCGCTCAGTCTCTGAACTCCCGGAGTGAGTCGTTCGGTGTGGGTGCTGGACTCCACCGAGGGTGCGCCTTGTCTCCACTCCTGGTCGGAATCGTCATGGACAGGGTGTGAAGCCATAGCCGAGGTCATGTGTGGGCGTCGGAAGGTGGTGTCTCTCCTTTTTGTGATTGACGTCGTCCTTTCAGCTTCTTCGTATGAAAGCCTCCAGCGGAGCGGTTTGCAGCAGAGTGTGAAACGGCGGGTAGGCAGATCAGCACCTCCAAGTCTGAGTCCATTGTTCAGTCCTGAAAATGGATGACATCCTCCCTCTGGGTATGGGGAGAGGATATACTCCCGGTGGAGGAGTTTAAGTATCTGGGTGTCTCGTTAATGAGTGATGGGATGGCCATGAGGGTCCTGCAGAAACAGCTGAATAATAAGATTTTACGATAATTAAAGTTTTTCTTATAACATTACGTCCAAGTCAAGATCCATTTAGGAACCTTTATTTTTAGGACTGTACAGGTTCCCCCAGCACCCACTCTGCTGGGTACACTTAATAATCGTGATGACTGATGATGACTCATCTCATAGGAAAGTGAACCTAAATGTCTGGGATTATGGTGGAGAACACTAGAATCGGGCTCTGTTTACAGCCTGGTTCTGCAGCTCTGTAACCCCTATGTTCCTTGAGGGTGGCTGTGGTTTAAATTAGCATTAGCGTCCTGCTTAAAGAGCATTACATGCAAATCAACACACAGAATGATGGCTGCCTACGGAAGATTGCAGCAGTGCTGTGTAGATATGTAGATTAGTGTGCGGTGGTATGTAAGGGAACTCAGTGTGTCTAATAGTTAAAGTACCTTAAGCTGGTCTATGTGTGGTGGTTAGAACATGTGGATTAATCGGAACTCAATAAAAAGCATTTTGTTGTTCATGTGTCCTCCTGATGATCTTTTACAACTACATTTACATTTACAGCATTTAGCAGACGCTCTTATCCTGAGCGACTTACAGCCGTGCTTAGTGTTCCGTCAGAGAATGTGTTCTAGCTAGTACAGGAAGGTTAGAGTCTAGAACAACCACTGTGATCTACAGACACACACATAAAACTAGTAAAGTGTATGTCCTGAAGGAAGTGCAGAGTGATGTGCAAGTGATGCTTGTTGCTAGCCTATGGCTAAAGTGTTGCTAAAAATGAATGGGAGTCTATGGGAGGAATGAGGGATGAATAAACGACACATAGAGGAGTGTGGGTCAATATGTCTGTGGATTAGAGTTTGGGGGTCTGTCCTGAGTGAGTATGTGCAGTTTGATGTCGGTTAAAGGAGACAGTAGGGTTTGAATGGGGGTGAAAATGAATGGGGGTCTATGGGAGGAATAAGTGATGATGTTGTTGAAGGGTGATGTGCTTTACATAATCTGATCATTATAGAGAAGCCACTAATGACTTCGTGTTAAAGTAGGATGCTGAAATTGAAGACTTTTGAGCCGTATTCCTTCATTTGCGCGAGAGAATAACCGGAGTTCTTTTCTTGCTCAGCGTGTATAATAACGGAGAGTTCACGCTGTGAAATATCACCCGCCACACGTATATACTAAATTACTGCACAACGAGAGGAGTGCATTTCAAAGCTGAGCAAAACACAATGCTTATTTTTAATGGTCACTAATGACATGGCTCTGTTATCAGTGTCGAGCAGCTGTTTGTGGGGCCAGTCTCAGTGCCAGCTCTCAGCATGGCCTGTGGGTCTCGTATAGCCAGTACAAAAACTAGTGGAAGAAAAGACCATGAAACTTCCATCACTGCAAACGACTGGTTACCAAACCCACTGGCACGTCACGAACAGCACCAGACTCCAAATCCTCCTGTCATTAAGAGCTAGAGTTATGTAGTTGGGCTGGTTTGAGTTTATGTGTGAGGAGTTTGGGTAACTTGTTGTCTGCCACGTTTGCACACATGGAATCAATGAAGGATGTTTCTTGGTTGTAGATGCTCATTACAGATGGAGTTGTAGAACATCTCACAGCCACACGTACCACTGGCACTAACCCTATCTCTCAGTTCCGACACTAGGCACCATGACACTCTAGAGCCTTGACCTGTGTGGAGTGATACTGTCTCAAACTGAACACTAGTGTTTTGCAATAAACTGAAATAGCAAGCTTGGGTTGCCAGATTGTTTCTATGGCGTCCAGCTCAGAAAAGGTTCAGAACATGTTTAAATCTATCCACAGATCCACAAGTTTCTCCTCTTCTGTCTTAAGGTGGAACTGTAGAGCGACGAGACACAATGCATCCAAAACACAACTGGGGCGTCCATCAAAATGCGGTGTGTTCTAGCGCACCACATCCAGCTCTGCAGAACTCGCAGCTGATGCAGCTTCTGTGATTCTAGCAGGAGCATATGGGTTTGTCGTCGTTGCCCACTCTTGTTGTTTGCTGTTGAGACCAGGTCAGAGTGGGTAAATAACATCAGACGAGGCCTGAGGGATCCGCTTTACTGATACAGAGAACTGTTTAGTCCTTTCTGGATGAACCCAGGCTGCAGAGCTATGGACTACAGAGGCGTACGGTTACCATCAAAGCAATGGCAAAAAGAGCAGCTTTCTTTCTCACTCTGAGGTACGACCAGCCAGCCTCAGTCCAGGTGAACCTCGGTTCTAAGGTGCTAAGAGGAAAGCTTTACCCACACCTGAGTTTCACTTCTATGAGTAAATGGATGCAGATCTTTGGAGGATGTTTCAGGTTTAAAGCTGCAGGCTACTCCTCTTACCTTTCCTTCCTCTCCTGTGTTCCTGTGTCTATCACGAGAGGTTCTCTGGCCAGCATTACAGGAACACCGGCACAAACAGAAACAGAGAACCAGCAAGCACAGAAAGTGGTGTCCTCAGGACAAACTGCACACAGCACCTCTGTTCAGGAGAGTCACTGTATCCAGAGGACAGTCAACAGCACCAACAACAACAGTGTTCTGTATTTCAGTGATCATTAAAATTGTCCGAATATGTGAAAAGTCTAGCTTAATGCACTGAACGGAGTGATGGGTATGAAGAGAGATGACTTGCAGCTGAA
Source organism: Semaprochilodus insignis (assembly GCA_034552555.1). NCBI lineage: Eukaryota > Metazoa > Chordata > Actinopteri > Characiformes > Prochilodontidae > Semaprochilodus > Semaprochilodus insignis. The sequence goes on along the minus strand of CM067484.1, from coordinate 1,355,853 downwards.
AGTGTCAGAGAGGGAGTCAAAGAGAGACTGTCTGTCTGGAGAGGAGAAAATGCTAGAAGGAATTTGCTAAACGGAGGAAAGCACATGAGTGTGATGATGTGTAGGGTCTGTTTTTTTGTGTGTCGTATAACAGTTGAAAAATAAAAAGCTTCTTCTCCCCTCAGAAACCAGAGCATCACGTTTCCACCCAGAGGACTTTCTGGAAAACAGTTAGCAGCTAGAACTCAAGCTGCTCAGTGAGACAGAGCATCAAGCTGTCGGAGCACCTGTGACAGACTCACAATGCAGAGGGCAGAGTCTGATGACTGACGCACATTCCCACCCCATCAGGCACCAGCGGCTGGGACTCAGTGACTCAGAGTCTAACTCTGTGCTGTGGAGGGAATCAGCTTATGAGCTCTCCGGACATCTGTCAGGTTACAAGTCAGGTTAAGGGGGCACCTCCATCTGAAGGGCTGTTAGAGAACAAAGAGCAGCATTTTGGTAACAGGTGATATTGGTCTGCATCATTGAATCAAGATGAAACCAAGTGGGCGGCATGGTGGTGCAGTGGGCAGCACTGTCTCCTCACAGTAAGAAGGGTCTGGGTTTGATTCCCGGCTGGGGTGTCCAGGTCCTCCCCGTGTCTGTGTGGGTTGTGTGTCTGATCGGAGGGTCGCCGATTCGATTCCCTGAACCGAGGCACATGACTGAAGTACCCTTGCGCAAGGCACCTAACCCCCAACTGCTCCCTGGTGCTATGGATAGGGCTGCCCACCTCTCCATGTGCTCGCTGCCCCCTAGTGTTCACTAGTGTGTGGGTTTCACTGCACAGATGGGTTAAAGGTGGAGGTTGAATTCCTCTGTGTGTGTGTGCACAGTTAGCAACAACGGTTCTAATTCACCGTGAACATGCTTCTCTAGTATTTCATGTCAGACTGTTTATTAGAGACTTCGTAGAGATTTTGATCACCCCCTTTAATTAGCCACAATGACCATTACAAACCGGGAACTACGCACTTTAGATCTCCCCTGCATCCTCTGAGACGGATTAGAAGTGATCTAGCTGCAGCGTCCAGCTGGCCTCACAGCACCCTCCGTAAAAACTGACCATTCAGCAAACAGAACTAATGATCCTCCCTAAACATTATTACAGACGGTTGTGAGCGGAGCTTCTGTTTCTCGCCGTGTGTTTTCGTCTGCCATAATTCTCTCCTTCAGCCCAAATAACCACAATTCATTTCTTGTGAAAGCTACCTAAAGTACAGAAATAGCAATCAATAAGCCAGTCAATGCTGTGAAATTGAACCAAGCTATATTTTTAATCAAGGGATTGTGACAGGGCCGTAAGTCAATAGCAACACCAGCGCTCTCCCTCCCCCCTGATTGAAACCCAGTCTCATAGTTTCCAATTTCATGCTATTGACTGCTGCTACTGCTTCACACCCTTTACCTCAATACAATCAGACGGACAATAGAGCAGCGCGTGCATACACTTCCATTATCAGCTGGCTGCACTCTTTCTCTCTCTCTCTTACACACTACACACTCACTACACACACACCATACACACACACACACACACACACACACCATACACACTACACACACACACATACATACACCCACACCCTACACACACACACCATATAAACCATGCACACACACACTACACACACACTCTACACACACCATACACACTACACACACGTACATAGATACATACACCCACACCCCACACACACACACCATATAAACCATGCACACACACTACACACACACTCTACACACACCATACACACTACACACACTTACATAGATACATACACACACACCCTACACACACACACCATATAAACCATGCACACACACAACATAATCTACACACACACTACACACACTATACACACTACACACACATACATACAGACACACACACACACACACACACACCATACAAGGAGGACAAACTCCATATTAATGGCTTAGAAGGAATGTCCTGGAGGTGTAATGTGTAGGTGTCCCAATACTTTTGTCCATATGGTGCACGTATTACCACTCACAGCCGTGGCCGGGTGAGTAGTTTACTTCAGAGTAGAAGCTCTCAGCGCTGTACTCTTTGCTCGTTGGTATTCGAAGTACTTGCTAGCATAGCTAATATCCACATGAGCTGAGTAAGAGACGTTAAGCACGGTGAAGCTTTCTCTCCATCTTTCTCCTTCTAAGAGGAGTGTAATAAGTCCTGGTCTGTCCCTGTCTTCTCCTGTAACACTGCCCATAAATACTGACTCCGCTACTTCTCCTCTTTTCCAAACTGGTCACAGTCGGATTCCTCGTGGTTCAGATGTGGGTTTTGTGATGTGGGCATTTCTACGGCTCAGTTTTCAGTGGCCTTGTCTCTGTTTTTGTGTGGGCGAGAGAAAGAAGGTTTGCTCTTATAGAGATATCCATGTGGGGGTCTGTAAGCATTAGCATACCAGTAACTAGGAGCCTATCCTAGCGCTCACTGGGCAGAAGACAGGAAACAACCTGGACAGTCCGCCAGTCACACAGGACAGATACAAACACACACACACCTGAGGGGGGCAACCATCAGCCATGAATCAAACCCAGATCCTTCTTACTGTGAGGTGAGGGTGCTACCCACTGCGCCACCGTGCTGCACTCATTATAGCTCAGAATGGGACATGTATAGAACCGGTTTCCCTCCTTAAACACCAGCGCAAAAACCTTCAGCCAAACGTCCTCCTCAGACCCTAGAGAACTTCTCTCTGAACACATCCTTATGTTCATCCTCCTCTACATTCCTCATAAGCCTCTGGTCTGATGTACTGCTCCTCCAGCAGGTGCACCCTCTGGAGGTTTCTGAAGCTCAGGTCTTCTCCACACCCAACTCCCCGTTTGCTGCCAACACCTAAAGTGTACTCAGGCCAGCAGAATGATCTACAGAAAGGTCGTCCTGATGTTTGCACCTGCCTAGGGCCACAATGCAGGAGCACAAAGCATGAAGTACAGCATCCATGAAAGGTCTGCAGTAAATTGCTACATGGAGGGAAATGTGTGGAGTAAAACCACCTTTATTTGGGACTAGAAGAGGCTGTTCATGAGCACAAAGGAGAGGAGAGAGTGTTGACCTTTCCGATCTGCACTCCAGTGGTCCAGATGACAGGCATAAAAAGTGTCTCTCCGAAACCACCACTCTAGTTTTCCTCGATCGAGCTGTGCAGGGGACATCAGCTGGATTAACAGGATATGATGAGATAGGATGAACACAGATCCTCACCTGGAACGCAGAACAAAACCACACTGAAGCTGACAGGTGTGTTCAGTCTTTGATGTTGAACGGAGGGCCGTGGTGTATCTGTACTGAAGTGTTTCTATTCTGGGGGTCTGTTTACTTTAACTCCACTACAGTGCAGAGTCTGCTACATTACAGCCAAATCTGAGCATATAAACCCACTCAGATTTCTGTACAGTGGTGGTGATAGAAACCTGAGCCGCTACGTCTGCAGCACCAAAGCAGCTGCTTTATTTACTTCCCGAGACCACCAGAGAGCCCACCCGTCTCTCCTGAGTGTAATGTGATGTAAATCTGCAGTAAATCTGAAACTGTAACTTTTCTTTGGGGACTGTTTTGCTTACAGCCCCCTGCAGGCAGCTCTCTGCCATTACAGGCTTTAAAAAGCTAAAACTTTCAGGCCACGGTTTGTGTGGTCAGATGGTCCCTAGGCAGAACCACTGTGAGGAATCCTGACCCGTTTCTCCAGAAAGGAGTCTTTCACTTCTGAACCTCTCTGAATTACTTTGTTTATGTTACTGCAGACGTTATGAAAGGTGAAATCCCCTGTAAGATGGAGGGCTGAAGGAGCACTTTGAGGTGGTGGGATATCCAGCTGCTTCACTCGCAGTGCTCCTGCATCGCCGTGTCTCTGAACCGCAGGGGACACAGTGGTTTGGATGTTTCCACGACTTCATTATTTCAGCTTGAAAGCAAATAGTTCACGCGTCAGCAGCTCACTAATAACTCCATCTTAACACCAGGATCTGTGGTGTAATTAAACCAGCCGACTGTCTCTTGACCTTTCTGATTAAGTAGGCTGTGTGAAGCCCTGGAGATAGCATCCTCCACGTTCTCCGAATGTCAGTTCTCTCTGTTGTTCTCCTTGAAGAGTGGTACTTAGTGTAACCATGGTAATGTCTTAGGCTTCTTAGTTCTCAGACTGATATGAATACCACGTGATTGAACAGCATATAGAGGTGCACGACCAGCACATACCGTACTGCTACACTGACGTAATGAAGTCTCTGAGCTACCTGTCCCTTCTGATATACAGGTGTGTATGCTCCCTCCCGTTCTGATGTACAGGTGTGTACGCTCCCTCCTGTTCTGATGTACAGGTGTGTATGCTCCCTCCCGTTCTGATGTACAGGTGTGTATGCTCCTGCCCGTTCTGATGTACAGGTGTGTATGCTCCCTCCTGTTCTGATGTACAGGTGTGTATGCTCCTGCCCGTTCTGATGTACAGGTGTGTATGCTCCTGTCCGTTCTGATATACAGGTGTGTATGTGTACGCCCCTTCCCGTTCTGATGTACAGGTGTGTATGCTCCCGCCCGTTCTGATATACAGGTGTGTACGCTTCTGCCCGTTCTGATGTACAGGTGTGTACGCTCCTGCCCGTTCTGATGTACAGGTGCGTCTGCTCCTGTCCGTTCTGATGTACAGGTGTGTATGCTCCTGCCCCTTCTGATGTACAGGTGTGTACGCTCCCTCCTGTTCTGATGTACAGGTGTGTATGCTCCCTCCCGTTCTGATGTACAGGTGTGTATGCTCCTGCCCGTTCTGATGTACAGGTGTGTATGCTCCTGCCCGTTCTGATGTACAGGTGTGTATGCTCCTGTCCGTTCTGATATACAGGTGTGTATGTGTACGCCCCTTCCCGTTCTGATGTACAGGTGTGTATGCTTCCGCCCGTTCTGATGTACAGGTGTGTACGCTCCCTCCTGTTCTGATGTACAGGTGTGTACGCTCCCTCCTGTTCTGATGTACAGGTGTGTATGCTCCCTCCCGTTCTGATGTACAGGTGTGTACGCTCCCTCCTGTTCTGATGTACAGGTGTGTATGCTCCTGCCCGTTCTGATGTACAGGCGTGTATGCTCCTGTCCGTTCTGATATACAGGTGTGTATGTGTACGCCCCTTCCCGTTCTGATGTACAGGTGTGTATGCTCCCTCCCGTTCTGATGTACAGGTGTGTCTCTGCCCGGTCTCTTTCCTAATCTAGGGTAACGAGGTCGGGGAGTGTATCACGGTGCTGCAGTAACAGTCTGGAGTCTCTTCTGAAGACTCTACACTAGATGTTGGGAAACTGCTGTGAGTGTTATACGTCCCTCTGCCTCAGTACAGAGCCTAGCCACTGGGGACTCCATTTCCCAGGATACACTGGGTGAGCATGGGAACTTTAGTATGCAGCTGACGACCTATCCCAGATTGATCTCACCTGATTACTGATTTGTCTCACCTGTTTAAGGTGTTGGCTTTGTCTGGCCCTTGCAAACTATTTTACCTGTGTGTTCAGTGCATACCAAGCCTTTCCCTACCGGTTGTGATCTCTGGTCTCCCTTTTGTGTTACTTGTCTTTGCATCGACTCTTCTCTCGTTTCTTCCTTCGACCTTGGATTGTGCTAACATTTTTAGCCTCATCTGCATTTGTCATACTTTGGCCTGAACCTTACAGTTTGATTGCATTTCACCTCAAGAGCCTTAGTAAGGTCAGGTAAAGGTGTTGGATGATTAGCTCTGAAGCACAAGGTTTTACAGCTTCCAGGAAGCAAATAAAAGCGAGAATGTAATAGCATTAATAATACTCATCTTCTAAACTGCTTTATCCGTGGGCTACTGGCGTCTATCCCAGCGCTCAATCGGCAGAAGGCAGGAAGGATCACGGGGCAGACCCCAGACAGACCCTTCTTAATGTGAGGAGACAGCTTTACCCACTGCACCACTGTACTGCCCCAAAGGAGAACGCAACAACAGGGAAGTAGTGGAGGGATTCCGTTTTGCCGGATATGGGATTCCAGTAATACCTGCTGTGTATGCTGGTGTTGCATGGCCAAATCTGAGGAAGCTTACTGAGAGAGGGAGCTAACGTTACTCATTAACACAGTTCAACTCTTATTGTGCTCAAGTCTTTACTCAGATCAGTTCACGTAATACCGGGATGATATGTGGAATAACATTAGCTAGTGCTTCCACTGAGATACCTCATGCTGACTGATCTAACTGTGGGCGAGACAGACTTCATCTGGGACACTTACAAGAAGTAATACCAGGAAAGGAATTAACATCACAAGATCCGAGCAGGGAAAATGAAAGCCATTGCTCATTCTGAGCATGTTTGGCTAAATTGAACAAATCCATGTCCCGCTTGGGAAGATGCTAACCTCGTGAAGTGAGAATGCCCCAGATCTCCATTGCAGTGGGGAGGAGCTCAGAAACACCAGGAGTCTGTATACCCAATCAGAGAGCTCGAGCTGAAGCTGCATTGTCTGAAAGGTGCTGTTTAGAAGCTGTTCATGGTGCAGGTGAAGATTCAGAATCCAGATGAGTCAATGTGCAAAAGCAGATCCAAACCTTGCTGGAGTCAGATCATTAGCACCAGGAAATCCAAAGGTTCCATGTAAACCACTGAAGTTACCCCAAAGACATGCCTGGAGACAGGATTCTACTGAGGCAACCGTGACAAACCAAGGCACGAGCTGAAACCAGATTCCATCATAAGTCTCCTTCCTGACGTGAGATGTTTTGTCAGTTGTTCTCAGAGATGAAGAGTGAACAGAACTGGCAACCCAAGTCAACAGCATTGTTCTTGCTAAAGAGCACTGTGAGCACGACTGGCTGGGAAGTCATCTGCTCGTCTGCCCGTCCCTGTTACCCTCGAATTCAGATTAAATCAACTGGAACCAGATCACCGACTGCGCACACAAGCCCAGTGAATCTGTGGGAGAAAATGACAACTCATATTCAGCTGAATTCAGCTACGCCATGCTAGTACAAGCCACTACGCTAATGCTGTGTACAGTGTCACACCCCCTTTATAGAGCAGTTCTAATTCTTCATCAGATTATATATTTATAACTTTATTAAAGTAACAAGTCATTTATTTAAAAATACTTACCAAGACGAGAAACAGAAATGAGCCAGTATAAACATTCTGTCCTCCAGAAGCATTCCTATTTATTACTACGATAAAAGTCAAAGTATCTACAAAATGATCTTTATTCCGCTTTCCATGGAAGTAATTAGATCCATATATTTTGTATGAATGTGCTGCTGTTAGAAAAACTTCACTGCACTTCTCGATGTTGCACATCTGGCCCTTACAGGGAGTAAGAGGGGTTGATATGACTGGCTGTTACAGCTACACAGCACCTAACCATACAATTTAATAATGTATACAGTCTCAACTCCCCGAAACGCCCTCAGATTAGCATCTACATAACACTAATAACATACACTACCAGTCAAACGTTCAGACACGCCTCCTCATAGCAGGTTCTCCTCATAGCAGGTTCTCCTCATAGCAGGTTCTCCTTCTGTGTATCTTAAAGCTTTACTGTAGAATAAAAGTGAAGACACCAAACTATAAACTAGCACTCATGGAATTATACAGTCCACCTTAAAACCCTCCAGAATGGACCTTTACAGGAGGAGGAACCAGCTTTCTGAACCTGCAGTGGAGCTGATAGAACAAGGTTTATTACTAAGCAGGTTTGGAGCGATTCTATTGGTCGGTCCCTCATGAATATTCACTAAGCTGAAAGGAGAACTAGAGCTTTTACACTGTGCAGAAAAAGAGATCAAAGTTTTTACACCACTAAATATATATTAGAGGTGGAGATATGGAGAAATATCATACTGTGGTACATCAAGAGGATATGTGGTGTATCAGGGTATGTACTGGTTCAGACTCTCATCAGTTGGAGCTGTTCAGTGTACGACTGTAGAGTCTTTAAGATCAACAACTACATCAATAGAGGGGTGCACCTAAACTTAGTGCCATACACAAAGAGCACCAGCGCTGCCATGACCTATGACCAAACAAACTAGGGGCCAAAGGGTGCGGCAGTATAGCAATAAGGTTCAGCATTTAAATTTACTTAAATTATTTAACATTTTAACTTTGAGATACTGAAACAGCTCAGATGTGAAGATTAGGGCTGAAGAGTGACACTGTTCTGGAAAACCAGGATACTGGGAAAGGAGGTGCCAGAGGGAGATCAAAGCTAATACGACCCTGTTGCAAGTTCTAACAGCTCTGAAACAGAAATGAGTTCTAATGTCCTCAGACCCACAGGGAAACCAGACGACTCTTCTCCACCGCCTCTGAAAGCAGCCTTACAACAACCCGAAAACACAACTTCCCTTTGGATACTGCAGCAGGACCAGCTACTGTTACTAAGAATTCCCGACACCTCAACAACAAAAATCCCAGGATCTGATGAAATATGGCTATTGAAATAATAAAAAAAAATAATAAAAATAAATAAATAAATAAAGAAAGAAAGAAAGAAAGCACGCCATGGGCCTTATGCTGTGGTGACCACATGGGTGGACAAACATATTGCTGACTAGATCTGGACGTGCTGTTGCAGTTAGACTTAACTTTGTGCTTTGAGGAAGGCAGATTGATAATCCAGTAAACCTGTACCTGTGGCCATATAGACATACCCATGTCTTCTGGAATAAAGCCCCCTAACGTAAAACAGTCATCTCACATCAGAACTCAGCTTCCAATATTAAATCCGTTGGAAAACCTGGAATACCCAAGGAGCAGCGCTGAGTCTGGGAACGCATAGATTTCTATCTATTTCAAACTAAAAAAGAATTCTGCCAGTCCTCAACAGCTTAATGACTAAACATCAGGTACTGACACGGCTAGTAGCTTCTGGTCCCAAGCTCCAGAACTTTTCAGCAGGTTTCACAAGAGCTACAGTCCCAATCATACAACCTCGAAATCATCTTTTGCCGTTTTCCCAGAGCTTTAATTGGAAGTGTGTTCTGTGGTCACATAAGACACAATTAAAGCTCTTTAGCTTAGAAGGAATTGAAGTATGTATGATGTAAAGTCAAACTCAAGCAGAAAGGACTTAATAATACCTGCAGTGAAGTGTGGTGGTGGATCTGCTGTGCTGAATTGTGGATCTTCATGATTCCCATTAAATACAAGGAGATCTTTAATCACAGTTTAATGTTTGATCAAAATCTGCTTGTCAAGAGGCTAAAACACAATTCACTCAGTCTTAGCCTCATGGCAACCATAGCAGGCCAATAGACAGTGATCCAGAATATACAGAATCCATTAAGACGTGGTCCCCTAACCGTGGAAAGCCTTTCTAGTCCCTTCTCCCGGGGACCAATGGAAACCTGTAGGACGAGCTGAGCTAGAGAGTCCATAAGCAAGAATAACCTACAGATGGGCTCTATGAGGGTAGCAGGAACTGTACGGATGATTTGGAATTCTCTGTTATTAAGCCTGAAATAATTAAAGACCTTAAAGAATAAGACATGACAGAAACAGCAGATTGTTAGTGTACATCAGCAGTTACAGTGAAATGTTGGACTTTGCCCCATATGGTCACAATCAGCCTGTCAGGCAACATGAGCCATCAGAGATAATGAACACAACTACCACAAAATGAGGAAACTGCTGCTGCTAAATGACTCGCCACTCTGTAAATAGAGGTTAAGTAAAGCAGGTCAGAGCAATTCTGTGGTCTAATTCAGCGGTGGCAGGATACCCAGTATTTCATAGCTTTATTTTCTCTCATTTGCAACTTAGAAAAACAGAAATGACAGTTTATCTCCCAGTATATACCTTACACCGCACCACACCGCTGAACATACAGGTAAATATGTACATAACTGAGTGCCTGTAAATACGTACACTCATCATCAGTAGATCAGCTGCTCCCAGAAGGAGGTGTGGGACTGCAGGTGTGTTGGGAAGGAAGATAAAGGTGACCAGGATCAATAACTGATGATAAATTTAGACTGATATGATCAATATTTATTGAGCTACACATACAGAAGTCTGTCTCTCAGTATGCCGTCGGGCCGCCGTGTTTGCTAACCCAACACACCAGACGTCTCGGCATCATGGAGCTGTAGAGGTTCCTAATGGTGTCCTGTGATAATCCATCCCATGCAGCTTGAATATCCTCACACAGTTCCTGCAGATGGTGCGGTAGGGGTGGAGGTGGAGTGACACCAGGCCTTCTGGACGTGTGATACGCGACAACAAACCGTTCATCTTGGTGCTGACCACGGTGCCTCCACACACGGATTCGTTGGTCGTCTCCACCAAGACAAAAGCGGGACTCGTCACTGAAGATGACCCGCTGCCGTTCTGAGTCACTCCATGACAGTCTGGTACGACACCATTGCAGTCTTTGGTGACGGTGACGTGGTGTTAAGGACAGTCGTGGTAACGGTCTGTGTGCATGTAGTCCTGCGTGGTGCAGCTGTCTGCCAATGGTGCTGCACTAACAGGATAACTTGGAGGGAATCACTGCTCGCTGGATGTCTGTAATCGTGGCTGTTGGGTCAGTCTGTCATGTCACACATCGAACAGTCCGTCGGTTCTCTCTCTCCGTGGTTCATGTAGGTTCCAGAGATCCTTCATGTTGCTTGTGTGTGGCTTCTTTTATCTGCCAACGGTGTGCTATGGGAGTATCTGCATGACTGCTATGGTGTGTGATATGTCAATAAGACCATCCTGCTTCCTCAGGCCCTATGATGCAACCCCTCTCCAACTCCTCCAACTGCTCGAATTGCTTTCAAACTGTTTTCTGAGGCATACTTCACTGCAACAGCCAACACAACAGCACAAGTCAGAATGGAAAGCACACTCAACAGGATGGTCTTATATAGTCAGTCAGGTACAAAGATAAGTCCCGTCCTTGCCTACGTCACATGCACAGCCGAGTGTGAAAACTGAATCATTAGCATGTCTCATGATGTCAAACCTACACACCAAGTTTCAGTCCTGTGGGTTGGTTCCTTCTGGGTGCAGCTATTTTGGCGATGATGCCCAGTCAAATGCTCAAAGTCGTTGCCACTTAAATCTACTGATATTTCTAAACTGTCCTAACGTGGGTTTGGTACAAGGCTTGGCAGCGCTGTCTTAGCGGATTTGTCCGAGCAATCGTTTATGTTTAAAGAGGGAGAGCCAGAGTGGTGATGAATGGGATTCTCCTGAGCAGAAAGGAGAAGGGACACTGAAGGAAAAGCTCGGCACACTTGACTACTGTAGGCCAATTATTCAATTAGATATCCTGACACAGCTTTTCATCTTCTCCCACATCATTTCCAGGACTAGCGCACACTTTACCCTCATCACACACTCCGAGGACTGAAGGCGTGTGCTGTGAATCCAAGGTCACTGAGATGAGGCCAAACATTCCTTTTCCTTTTTGCGCTGATGATGATGAATGTGTTAAAGTTATCTCGTCTCTGTTCACATACAGCATGATACACCCATCAGCCATAACATTAACACCACCCACACC
>CM067484.1:1330465-1343807 GCA_034552555.1 Semaprochilodus insignis | reverse complement strand
CATCAGACCACACAGGATGGGCAGTAGGGGTCACTATTAGGACCTAGAACTAACAAAAGTTACATCGGGGGCGGAGTCTTTTCATACAAAGCCTCCCAGCTTTAGAATTACCTTCCCGTTAGTGTTCAGGACTCAGACACAGCCCAGTCTTCAAGTCCAGGCTAAAATACACTCAGTTACACCACCAAACAGCAGTATTAGCAAAACAGCACGTCATATGAGTGTGAAGTGTATTTATTAAACATTCCACAAACATCCCTAAAAGCTTCAACTCTGCCGCACAGATAGTGATCCCGACACACTCAATAAACACTGTAAAATATGCAGAGCTGTGTCTGAGTCCCGAACACTCATCCTCCTGCTTCCCTCAGTGGAGCTATGAGGTTAAACAGAGTGAGAAATATGGACAAACAAACTGTAGTGTGGCCTGTGGGGCTCACAGCGCTCCACACCAAAAACAGACCACTGTTAAATGGCCTGAATAATGCATGATCCTTGGGCAGTGCCGCTCGGACCAATCGGAACGCTTTCATATTTCCCAGCCTGTTGCATTTAAGTAAGAAGGGGTGTTTAGTTTTCTCCTGAATCCCCACAAATCCTCCTCAGGGGAATGTAGGAGGCGGCTCGTCCCAGCGTATACAACAGTTAGGAGTTTAGCTTTTCTCTTAGAGTACTTTAGAGCACATACGGTTCTTTATGGCCAGTGACTGTGAGCTGAAGTAAGTCTGGTGGAACACAAAGGCAGGGACGGACAGAACTTTGCCACCCTTTGTTTACATAATCTCCGGTCAGAACAGCCTCTAATCCCGGGATCAGACTACACCACAGCTCTGTGTTTCAGGATGGTCACTATGTCAGGTTAGGCATGTTGTGGTGGGGAGACTGGCAGCACTACACGCTTGATGCCAACCAATCATCATTCGTGTTCTTGCATTAGTTCATAAGTCATCAGGGAGGCGGGTCAAGAAACTGTCAGTCATGGCTACAGAAGTGCTGTGTGTGTGATACTGGTAGTAAACAGGACGTTCCTGGAGGGGTCAGGAAGAGGACAGAATGAACTGTCCATCCTTCAAGGAGAACTCAAGGTAATGAGTGTGTTTGGAACAGATTCACTCTCACTGATAGATAGATAGATAGATAGATACTTTATTGATCCTGAAGGACATTTAAACTTTGTGGTTTAAACTGCTGTTGTAGTGAGCTGTTGTTCTGCTCTGATCAGCACTTAGCTGTTAGCGTTTCGGTAGCACGTTTGTAGCTCTGCTTCATGTTGTAATGCTGTTGTCACTGCGTTAATGTAGTGTGAACTGCTGATGGAGGGCAGGAAGTGATGTTCTACATAGAACACTCTATAACAGGCTCTCAAAGTGCCTGTGGTTTGCCTCCTTCATGGTCACTCAAATCGGTCTAACCGAGAAACCACAGAGAGCTTTTCTCCAGGACCAGAAGATGTTGTTCATAAGAGAGAACAATGTAAGTGTAATGAGGTCTGCCCAGACACAGGGAGAGGATCCATTACAGGTAGGAATTTATTTTAAAAAAACACAAAAACTGAACAAATGTAAAAACACAAAAGGGCCCAAAAGATATAACGCCCAGAAGTTCTCAAAAAACAAAGCAAAAGTCAAAAATTCAAAAGCCCAGAAGATATTCAAATGTCACAAAAAAGAACCACAAAGACCCAGAAATGTCCAAACAAAAAATACAAACCACAAAAAAACAAGGGCAAGACGGGCTGAAGGGTTCAAAAGTCACGAGCTTGGGGAGTATTCTGAAAGGTAATAAAACACAGGGATTACTCAAGGAACTCTGGAACTGAGGATTATTACAAAAAACCAGCCAGTGCAAAAACAGGACGGTGGTTAATGCTCCACAAACACCTAGGGAGGGGAAGGCCATTTAAAGGGAAGGATAGTTAGTTGGGATGGGGAGCAGGTGAGAGAGGGCAGGTGCGGGAGGGGCTAGGTGAGAGGGAGCAGGAGCAAAAATCCTCAGAATTCCGGTGAGTTGGACCTCTGGTGGCTGGCATGAGAAGTGTCCCAAGAGTGCCTATGCTGGGACGACCTGACAGTAAGAAGCTGAACGAAATACTCCAACAAACACGACCTGTGAACCTTCGTCTGCACTCGGGATGGGGCACCTTCCTGTTCTCCAGCTGCTTGTTTAGATTTACATGGTGCAGCAGTTACGTTCTGGCAGCTGCTGGACTATTTAAGGTGGAACAGGGAGACTGGCGACTCAGAGGCTGACTTCAGCTCTATTGTTAATTTTATTTACCTTTATTTAACCAGGAAAACACTCACTGAGATTCTGATTTGCAGTAGAGTCCTCGCCCAGATAAGCAGCAGCACAAAATAGACACACCAACATTAAAACGATATCAGGGATACACTGAAGGTTTGGCATCTGAAATTATTCGGCCGAAAATGGCAAAAAAAAAAAAAAAAAAACACTTTCGGTGTTTGAAAATGAGTGAAAAGACAGAATAACTGATACCAAACAATGTGGCTTTTAATGACGCTGCTACCTTTTCCTAGTTCCCGGATGTAGATGGAACCTTTACTTGTTAGCTACAGAGCTAGCGCATCTGCCCAAGGCTAACACCCACTTTAACGCCTTACCTCTCCACAGTGAGTCACACCGGAGCACGCCGACATTCCCCACCTCATATTCAGCTTCAAGCATTCGAGCCAAACGGAACTCCAGACGGAGTAAAGACCAGAACAGAGCCGCTACAGCGAGACAGACAGACAGCAGATTCTCAGTGTGCGCATAAAAACAGGTCCCAGTTTTACAACATGGCGATGAAATGGTGACCCGTGTGGAGGGAGGCGCGCTCCGTGAGCAGACGGCTGGACTGGGTCTTTATTACTGATACGTTAAGTCATATTGTGCTGTGTTGGAGTGTCTGCTGGGATGTTAAGATGTTCAGTGTTGAATAAATATGTTTAATCTGCAGTGAAAGTTTTTATTTGAAAACCACAGAAATACATTCAGTCTATTTAATTTAAAAAGTGAAAAACTGGCAAAATTAATGAAGGACTGAAGAACCATGTTCAGTATTCGGCCTTCGGGCAGATGTTTCGTTTCATTCGCTTTCGTCTTCAGCCAGGAATGTTTTGTTTCAGTGCATCTTTAAACCATCCCATAATTAACTCGACGCTGTATAATTAATCTAATTAAGCGATGATGTTTCATCTTACCTGCTTCCATCAGCCGAAGAATGCTTTAAATGTGTCCAGTGACGCGAGTTCCTGCAGGATTGAACCTTTCTGTGCAGGATCAGACACTGCAGAGTAAAGAAAGGCTTGCTTTCCTAATTCCGTATGTACAGAGGGAATCTTCAAATACATATACATGATTTCCATGTTCCTTTTGATATATGAAATGACACAGGTGAGAAGGTAATAACCCTGGAACAGATTCATCAGTGAAGTGTACCTACGAGTAGACAATGAGGACAGAGCTGTTCCTCATGAAGAACACAGCGGTGAGTAAACAAACCACAATTAGTAATACATCTTACAGCGCCATGAAAAACAGTGTCTAATGAGCATAAACACTGCGAAGGTGCATATATCCATAATCAATTACTGGCAAACGAGTAGCAGAAACCAGTCTCTGTTTAGCTTCAAAGGATAAACATGACTGAAATAATATCCCAAAATCATCTTCAGTTTCTCCACCAGAGGCTCTATATGAGGTTAGATACTCAACAAACCATCTAAAACTAAACCAAGACACCACTTCTACAGAGATACATATTTAACCATGTTTCCCTCTGAAGTGCTGACTGACTGAAGGCTTGAGGGCGTTTTACTAAAATTCATAAATAACAGCGTTTTGGTTTTATTAGCATTTGAAACGGAGTTGGAGACTAAATGGTCTATGCTGTTTAACATTAAGAGCATCTTGTGAATTGCACAAGGCCTGGTTCTGATTAGCTGCAGAACAGTAAAGGGCAGAATAATGACAATTTGGATTTGGCACGTTATGACAGACTATTAATGTAAACAGTAAAAAGCGAAGGCCCCAGGACTGATCCCTGAGGTACACCCTTAGTTATCATCATGGAGGAAAATCCCAAACCCTCAGTCTTTGTACTGTATTGTATTGTGTTTTGCACGGTTGATCTCTGGGTTCACTGGTGATTTAAAATTGTGGCTACAAGCAACACCGCTACAGCTTAAATCAGGGTGAACAGTTACACAGCAGACCGGCTAATAGCTGCAGTGTTAATCTGGGTGTAGCTGTGACCTGAGCTCTGAGAGTGGCTAACCTACGCCACAGTAAAAGCCTGATGTCGCTGTGGAGTCACTGTGGTGTTAATGCACAGGCCGGTAGAATAAAGACAGTAACTGTGTACGCTGCTTTCCACTTCCTGCTCTCCGTCTGGATTTTACCTGTCATCAGACGATTGTGACTCCAAACTACCTACTGATGGTGTATGTGATCTGTGGCTTAGTGTTCCACCTGACACTATGTGATATCACCTGTAATATCACCTGTAACATCGTTCACTATGTAATATCACCTGTAATATCACCTGTAACATCGTTCACTATGTAATATCACCTGTAACATCGTTCACTATGTAATATCACCTGTAACATCGTTCACTATGTAATATCACCTGTAATATCACCTGTAATATCGTACACTATTTAATATCACCTGAAATATCATACACTATGTAATATCACCTGTAATATCACCTGAAATATCGTTCACTATGTAATATCACCTGTAACATCGTACACTATGTAATATCACCTGTAATATCGTACACTATGTAATATCACCTGTAATATCACCTGTAATATCGTACACTTCAGTAAGTTTTTCTGAGATCTGCAGGGACGTGTCCCCACACCTCTAATGTCGTAGATGTTGGTTGCACTTCCAGACAGACATATAATGAAATGTGTTGCTGTAGCATTGATCTGTTTGGAGTGTGTGTGTGCGTGTGTGTGTGTGTGTGTGTATGTGTGTGTGTCACTGTCCATGGTTCTAATCAGTTCTCTGAGGAGAGGGACTCACGACTCACCTTTAGCAGCAGTCTTCTCTAAACCTCTGAGATGGAGTTTGATTGTCTTCACTTGGTCCTGCAGAACTCTAATTACTCTGCCCTGAGGAAGCCACACAGTTACCGGAGGAAGTTTGTAAAGGCTTTGGAATCAGTTGCATTGACCATCCATAGTATGTGGTTTGTATGTAAACACAACCCGAAACACATGATCGGTTCTATATTCCCCATAACTGACTGAGCATACAGGATAATCCTTCACAACTCTGTGAGTAGTTTGTGAACCCTTTTCGGGAATGACTTTCGGCAATCTACCAACACTTTTGGTGGTCTACCAGGTCTCAGACGTTTAAGATTCCTATTTTCTCTGTATCTTTTAATCCAACTCTCCTTTATTGAGCTCTTTTCTGATACAGACTGATTCTCTCACATCTGAGCTCCTCAGAAACACCTCCTGAGAAATAAATAAAGGTACATGAAGGCTGGAAGTGAACTAAATAACTGGTGGTCTCTGACTTTTGCACAGTTCTGTACAGCTATTGAACATTGCTTAGATTTTAAAACATAAAATATGACACGTGTGGGCTGAACAATAACAAATATCTGCATTTGAGTCAGATACAGTTCCTATTTACTACACTCTGAAACTTCGTCGTCTCCACAGATGTGAATGGATTTAACTCTCTTCAAAAGGGTGTTCAGAAACCTGCTGCAATCTGATCTGAAATCCTCAGGATGACATCTTCATCAGTCAGCCTCTTGATCATCAAAGTCGTGATTGATGCAACACATGTGACAGCCGCAGCTTCTAGAAATATCTACGGCAAATATATAGGACATATGGATTTTGCAGACACGCGATTGCTCTCTCGTTAATCATGTGTTCTGAAAGGCGTTCTCTTCAGAAGGTAACTTCTAGAACTTTGTTCATGCCATTTTACTCAAGCAATCATCATAGCCTTAATAATTTATCCTTCTGTAATAATTACAGCGTTGGAGGCAGTCAGCCCGAGCAACATAACTTTATGTTCTGCATCATAAAACAAAGCTAATCTTCCTGCAGAAGCCCATTATTGGCCAAGAAAGCTGGAGGCATTTGGGGCTGATAATTGCATTTGCTGCAGTAGCATGGTAAAGGCCACCAGTCTATTAGGTGTGAGGAACAGCTGCCTGTTCCAATGTGTGGAGATGTGGAGGAATTAGTTTTCTCCCCTGTGGCCACAATTTGTCGGACTTGCATCCGGTTTTTGCATAAGGAGCTCGGCTGTAAGGGAGCCAGCTTTGCCCACTACACTCCATGCACTTCTTGAAAGAGTGACAGTAACAGAGTGATAATGAAAGTTGGAGGAAGAGTTCTCTAAGTCCCTCTCACTCTGCTGTTGCACTGGTGATCACTGCAGTGGGGTGAACAAGGCGATCCAGGGAGTGTGAGGAAATAGTGCCAGAAGGTTACGTGTCCTTGTGTGCATACAGTCGCAGGACACACAGAGGAGTTTGTACACCACATTTAACCCATCCGTGCAGTGGAACACCCACATACACACACACTAGGGGGCAGTGAGCACACATGCACGGAGCAGTGGGCAGCCCTATCCACGGTCCCCGGGGAGCAGTTGGGGGTGAGGTGCCTTGCTCAAGGGCACCTCAGTCGTTACTGTCGGTTCAGGGAATTCACCGGTGACCTTCTAGGCACAAGGCTGGTTCCCTAACCTTGAGCCCACCACTACCCACATACCGTATGGTGCCCTGTCTGTTCACTAGAGACATCCTCGCTTAGCTTCATATACCAGTCAAGCTGATAGGTATACTGTATATACCCATAGACCCACTGTGAACCCTTTGGACTTCGGTTCTACGTGGACTTTGGTTCTGCATTATATATATACAGTGTGGTCTGATCTTTAGCAAGGTCACAATTACGGAAAACACAATGTGACTAAACTCGGCACACAAATGTGGAGGTGTTTTCAGCATGTCTTTGCAGCACAGGTTAAGCAGAGCGGAGGACTCGGGGCCTAAAGACGTCTGGGACTTCAGTAGGATCATGCTGGTATTTAGACATTACATGTACTTTAAATGGAATTTAAGTGTTTTGAACGGAACCAAATGGATTACAAGTACAAACACTAAGCAGAAAAATGGTCCAGTCAGCATAATTATAAAGTGAGAATAGAATCAAGCATTCACGCATGGATTTCCAATAGGTTCGACCAATTCCAATTCCCAGCCCTTCTCGAAGTCTGAGATATGTCACTGACTGGGAATACCAGCAGCAGCTTAAACAGTGTTCTGGAATGGAGACCACCCCCTGAAAGATGCTGGTCGAGGAATGTTCCATACCATCCTGTCCTTCTCAAGAGGAGCAGACTTTGACGGTGACCAGACTCTGAAGGCCGTTAGGCGGGATACCTCTACAACTCACACCTCCCATCTCATCTCATTAATTGGAACACCTGTTTCCAGGTGCTTTTGGAGAGGTCAGCTTCAGAGACAGATATTATATTAGCACCTTAGATTGTGTTTGCATGTAATTGCAGCTTAGGTAAAGATCAGACCCCATTCTCTGAGTGATCAACTCCCAATCCCAGGAGTTTTAAAAGGTTTCCTGTTCATTTCCGGCCCCTCTGTAGCTCTCTAAGAGGAGCGTAGTTAGTGTTCTATAGGAGAACGTCCAGTGAAGACATTTTATCTCGGGGGGCTTTATTATAGTTCCCGGCAGAGGAACGATCAGGACCATGGACAGCAACAAGAATAACACACTACAGGCAAATCCTTCATCAGTGGACACATTCAGTGGAAAGGTGAACAGAAACACCTGCAAACAATTACAGGGTGGGGCAAATGACAAGAAACAGGTGAGGGGCAAAACAAAAGGCAGAGCAGGGGAGGAGCAGGCAAAACACGAGCACATGGCCAGAGGCACGAGGGACACGAGGGCTAACACAAAAAAGTTTGTTCCCAGCTGGAGCCAAAGAACAGTAGGTTCTACAGCATGAACCGTGATGACATCCGTGGGCGTGTCAGTTGTTGAGGACAGAGAAGGCAACAATGGCGCCACCCAGTGGTCTGCTGGAGAACCTCCTCTACATCTTATCTCCAGTAGTTAATCCGTGCTGCTTTCTGGATATAAACACACATCTGGAATAACAGCCCAAACACTCGCAGGTCACCTATACGCTCCGCCATCTTGGTACTACTGTTTACTACCGCTGTGCAGCGCCCCCTGTTGACGCTGATTTCACTTTCACGTTCCTTGGTTCCACTAGAAACTGGTGCAGATGGAGGTTTCCTGAATAGCAGCAGGGTTGTAAGAAGCCTGAATAGAACCGGTTTTAGAACCAGGGCTCTTTTGGTCAAACAGGGCTAACAGGTACCTTTTTTAGTGTAGGTTCTCCTGAGGGAACAGCTGCCTCTCTACTTCCTGTGCCGCAGTAATAAAACAAAGCCATGTCCTTCTTATTTAACAGCACACCTGGGTGAAGATGAAAACGCGGGCGGTAGGAAACAGCGGGGCGACCTTGGAGACTGATAGGACACCTCTAATCAGCCCTGGAACCTCGATGCAATTACTCGGGGACTGGCGTACCTTATTGCAGAAGCCTTGTTGAAGACTCTAAGCCTCCAATAGGGTTAGATGGGGAAATGATTAAAGGGGCTTTTTGTGCTCCACAGAGCAAAGCTGAATCAATCCACATTGATGTATCACCGTGGTGTAATTAGCATAGGTCTGCTGAGCAAAGCCGATAATTTAGCCTGATGTGAACAGGTGTGCCCCGTCTGAACGCCGCGGTGATGAACAATGGCTACCACGTCTGATTCTACATATATTACTCCATGTTCACAGTCCCTCTCATTACTCCACAGCTGGAACCTACAGGATCTGCTTCTGGATTCCACACTTAGCCACAAACACGGCAGTAACGGGTTCCATAAAGCCCTTAAAGCACATTCGTCTATTATCACTGCAAGCGGTTCAGGTGGAAATGAGGGTCGGCTTTGGCATGAACAGATACGTGTGCATGAACACTACAGCCTAACTACGGTCGGGTTTAGAGAGCTGGAGAGTTTCTGCCTTTTAGCCCTTTTCTACCAACGTGGAACAGGTTCTGTTTCAGTTTGCAGGTCTAATGTTGAACCGTTCTGCGCATTTTCACCAAAAAATAGATCCGTTTAGAACCTGAAAAGTTAATTCCCAGCTGGAACCAAAGACTGATAGGGTGTGTCAGTTGTTGAGGACAGAGAAGGCAACAATGACGCCACCCAGTGGTCTGCTGGATGTGGTCTTCTTATCTCCAGTAGTTGATCCGTGCGGCTTTCTGGATATAAACCAACATCTGGAATAACAGCACAAACACTCGCAGGTCACCTATACGCTCCACCATCTTGGTTCTACTATCTACTGTACATCTACCACTGTACAGGTGGCCTTGTACATCAGATTAGCTACCAGTACACTCAGGATAAGACAGAGGAATCATATTTTCATTGCCAGCTTCATGTCATGATGACCTATGTTTATCTACGGTGACTGACGATGACATCATAGTCTTGCAGACAGGAGCTGCGGAGGTTCTTAGAGCCAGCTTAATAATGACAGAGCTCTGTCCTCATTGGCTAGATGCTCTGTGGACGGCTGAACATCGCATGTCGTAAAATGCATGTAAAACCTGTCCAGCTTGATGGAGCTGTCCTTGACTCCTCCCACAACTGCAGCTGGTTTCTCTTATCAGCCACCAAATCAAGGTGCAGCTTATCTCTAACAAGCCCTACGTATCAGCATTAGCATAATGCTAACATACTATTGAACATGCCATGAGGGTGCTAGTAGACATTAGCCTCACGGTGAAGATGTTTTCAGGTTTAGGCCTAGCTCTAATAGCTGAGGTTCATAATGACTCTGGGGCTCTTTATAACCACTCCAATAAAGAGTTAGTACCGGTTCCCCTAAGAACGTTTCAGTAGTAATAATAATCTCCACGTGATGTACAGATTCGACACTATTTTTAAACCACACATTAAAGGCTTTTATGAACTTTTATTTTGAAGGGTTTAGTTCATTTATAACCCTGTTTACATGCGTGCCAGCATTGCCTTAACTACATCAAGTTTCCACACACTGCCGGCTCTCTGAAGGAGACAAGACGCTATTCCCACTTTAGCTACAGCAGTACTGTAATTATTGAGCAATGAGCTCCAAGCTTTTCTGTTTATGGATCTACACTACAATAGAGCTCGGCTATTACAGTTTGAACAGCTCGTCCGTGTTGATGTCCTGCACATCACAGCTGTGCCTTTGCTGGAATTGCTAGGAAATATAATAAAAGCTCAGTGGAGTGATCTAACGTTTATGTTCATATCTGTGGTGAATAATCCAGCACGTACTGACCATGGTTATACCAGAAGCTTAGGTTGGGTTGACCAAGACGTGGCTTGGCTAGCTGGGGGCACTCGGGGGCTGGAGGATAGGAACCCAGCCTTGTGATCGGAGAGTCACCAGTTTGATTCCCTGAACCAACAGGACATCACCCAACTGAAGTGCCCTTGAGCAAGACACCTAACCCTGAACTGTTCCCTGGGTGCTGGGCATAGGACTGCCCACCACTCCAGGCAGCGTGCTCACTGCTCCTAGTGTGTGTGTGTATGTGGGTGCTTCACTTCCCAGATGGGTTAAATGCAGAATGCACAAATGGCAAATGGCTGTAAATTCTATTTAGACGGTGAAACTTCACTGTGATTACATGCGACTTCACATCCATGCAACTTGGCAATTCCAAAACTACAAACCTTATATGACACACACATTTACGGTCCCCTGTATCGTCCTAGTCTTTTCTGCATTCTGTTTTTACTTTGTTACTGTTTATGTGCCCTTTAAGTCTGTTAAGCCATTGAAAGTGTTTAAGTGGTCATTATGGCTGTGGTTGGTGCCTGGCTCGAGTCCATCAGGCAGCGTATCTCAGTCTCTTCTAGTACATTATTAGTTAAATGTCTAAATGACATTTTGCTGTTCTGATCGGCTAATTTGTTTGAACTACTGCACCTGTTGTGGTTGAGTTTCAAATGGGTGGTGTAATTCTTTACATTAGCAGTTATTACATTTACATTTGTGGTATTTAGCCGACACTGTTATCCAGAACGACGTATAAAAGTGATTAGTGTTCCGTCATAGTATGTATGCTAGCTAGTACAGGCAGGTTAGAGTCCAAACTCCCCTTCAGCTCAAACACTGCCAGAACAAGGGCCAGTGCTGATACCTAGAAGGAAGAAATACAGTCAAATACAGAAGAAAGTGCACTACCTAGTAATACCTGGCCAGTGCTGATACCTAGAGAGCAGGTAACGAGTTCAGAGCAGTAACGAGTGCATCACAAAGCATTTCAGTATATCCTGAGATCAGTGCTCACTTAGGTGCATCACACAGACATGGGCTTCAATCTGCTGTCTGCTGTTCGGACAGCCAGTGAGTCTGGACGCTTGTCTTCCATGTATCTTTAAGGATGGTGGGTCAAGCCGAGCTGTACCTGAAGCTCGAAAGGCTCGGGGTACAGATCAACTCTTGACCACTGTAGTGAGAGGAAAGTCCATTCTTGGCTTTGTAGGCATCAGACTTTTAGATCTGCTGCAGATACAGGACCGCAGTAGGGAGCGCAGCAGATTGGAGACGAGCCGTGATGCTGCAGGTGGAATTTAGATACATGTCATTTTCCAGGCACTAAGGTCACACGTGAGTTTCACCATTTCCTCTGTTGATGTGTTCGGAATGTTGAGCCGCTGCTGCGCAGGGAAACGCAGTTATAGTTGCTTTAAGCACAGCAGCTCCACTCGGATGTAGCCAGATCCCCTGCAGTGCTTTAAAGTTAAGATGCTACGAATTTCACATGCTAATCCAGAGTAAACTACAGCCGCGACTGCAGACGCGGAAACTGAAGCAAATGAAGACAGACAAATACCAAACATGAGCTGATAAAAATTAACCTGAGTCAAAACATCAGGACCCCACTCGGAACACTCATTAGCTGTAAGTGTTTAAATATTCAGGAACCAAGTGGAGTGGCTAAGTCCTCGCGTCTCTCCCCAGTTAATTACTCCAGGAAATAATCGGCAGCTCGGTGCAGCTCGCAGCGCTAACTTCAACACACTCCTGAAGGGAAAGCAGGGAAAGTGCCGAGATGCCAGAAGATATTGCCACAGGGGGAGGTGAGAGGCTAAGGCAATGTTCAAGGAGCAGTGGAGATATGCACGCACATTAGTGCTGTTGCCAGGGAGATTGATGGTCCCTGTGGAAATGTCGCTGCCAGTAATCAAAGATGTGATGTTCCAGTGAACTATAATAACCTGAAATCACACCCAGAGAAAGAAACACAGATCTATGTGTGCAGCTGCACCGCTGCCATGGATGCAGGAGAGGCAGGTGAGCTCACCGGGAAAGCTAGAAACACGCTCCGCTATTACACGTACCTGTCTGTGCATCTGAAATTGATTCGGAATGGGCATTCTGGAAGTGCACACTGACCGACCAGGGACCAACACGCTGAATATATTAAAGGAAGGACTCATCAAAAACCCTCCCTCCTCCGGAGGTAGTGCATCAGCCGAGAAGTGGTGGGTTAGCTGGAGTTTAGTCTAACAAACACTCGGTAGTCAACAGTCACCCAAATTCTATGGAATTCTTGTATTCCAGAAAATACAAATTCCAAAACTTCTACCAAGCTGTATGCAGGTCAATAAGCCGGAGTCGGATTATACAGGCAGGTGAATTGTGGATGAATCATAGCTGCCTGCAGCGTTCAGCTACACGCTGAGGTCTTAGGGTTCACTGTTTGTGGGGATGATCCGGGTGAGTACGGACTTCTGCTGTTTATTAGTGGAAAATAGTGAGAACTGGATTCTTTGCCCAAGATAGCGCGATTGTATACAGGCGGATGGAACTCGTGCTGGACGTTGTGAATTGCAGGTTCTCTACATTGTCTGGAATCAGTTCTATCCTCAGCAGCTTCTGGATACAGTAACTCTGACCACAGTCATCTGAAATTTACACAGCACTAAATAAACCCTTAGAACACAGACTTCCACAGAGTCATCAACACTCATCTGGCAAATCATGAGAGAGAGAGAGAGAGAGAGAGAGAGAGAGGAGAGAGAGAGAGAGAGAGAGAGGAAGAGAGAGAGAGAGGAAGAGAGATGTAGAGTTAGTGGTGTGGATAAGCTCATTCCACCCACCTCCCGACCCCGTGCTGTGGCGAGCCAGAATGGGTTGTCAGCCCAACACAAAGTGCTTCGTCCCCCAGTCACGGATGCATTTCACCCACCTCCTCC
>CM067484.1:1313487-1325574 GCA_034552555.1 Semaprochilodus insignis | reverse complement strand
ATCTCCCACCATCTCACTATCTCCCACCATCTCCCTATCTCCCACCATCTCACTATCTCCCACCATCTCACTAGCTCTGAGTCCGTAAACAAGCTGCTGGTAGATGTGGAGTGTTGAGACAGGTAGGATCAGAAGCTGGAATGAGCCAATCCAGACTGGGCAATCTGTAGTCTTCCCGAAGAGTGGAGACATCACGACAACAGGTGAGTTATTTAACTCCAGCTGAGAGAACATCTCTTCATTCATTCATCATCTGCACTGCTCATCCTCCTGGGTGCTGGGGGTGCTGGAGCCTATCCCAGTGCTCACTGGGCCGACGGCAGGAGACACCCTGGACGGGTGCTGAGAGAACATCACTGCAAACTGATAACACAGACAATCTCTGCACATCCACTGTCCACTTCGCGGTGTATATGTGCTGTTCTGATGGTAAATGTTCTTTCAGCATGTACTCGAGGCTTGTGCCTGCGTTTAGCTGCTTCGTCCGCTGCCACTGTTAATGGAAGTCTCTCAACAACACAACACAGCAGAAACTGAAAGCAGGAGAACACCTCCACTTCAGCTTCACTTCCTCCCAGCTGTGGATCTTCTCCGGTTGTTGTGTTCTACCACGGTGCAGGTATTGTTGTTGTGCCAAACATTTGCACAGCCAGCCAAAGAGGGAAAAAGGTAAACACAAACAAAAACAGTGGTTTGTCTTTTTATTGCCACACAGCCTCGAGGCTAACTCCTCTCAGGCGGGATCAACCTGAGGAGCAATAAAAAACAATCAACCAGCCGACTCCCCAGAGTCCTCCACACACGGCTACCAAACACCACTGTGTTTATACACACAGACTGGCTATCTATCAACACTCACTGTCCACTTTATCAGCTCCACTGACCATACAGGACACTCTGTAGTTGTACAGGTCCAGACTGTAGTCCATCTGTTTCTCTGTGTACTGTATGACCCTGTTCTTCAATGGTCAGGACCACCACAGGACCACCACAGAGCAGGTATGATGTGGGTGGTGGATCATTCTCAGCACTGCAGTGACACTGACGTGGTGGTGGTGTGTTAGTGTGTGTGGTGCTGGTGTGAGTGGATCAGACACAGCAGTGCTGGGGGCAGCGTCCTGTGGTCACTGGTGAAGTACTAGAGGATGACCAACACTGCACTGTGCAGCAGCAGATGAGCTATCGTCTCTGACTGTCCATCTACAAGGTGGACCAGCAAGGTAGGAGTGTCTAATAGAGTGGACAGTGAGTGGACACAGTGTTTAAACACTCCAGCAGCACTGCTGTGTCTGATCCACTCACACCAGCACCACACACACTAACACAGCACCACCACGTCAGTGTCACTGCTGTGTCTGATCCACTCACACCAGTGCAGGTTCTGGCTAAATGATAGATGTTAATGATTCAAACTGAGCTGGCAGTAAACCTGCTCCATGGCGTTTGGATCTGTAGCATGAACTGCTAACTTAGCATTAGCTTAGACAGCAGACTACAGACCCAAACACACACCACAGTACAGGTCTGAAACGTGTAGATGATAAAGACTACTGTCTGAGAGAGCAGACGTGGAGTGACTGTGGACACAGAACGTTGGAACTGAACCTGGACCTGTTCTGTGTTTTCTGTGACTGTAATGTTTTAGATAAGCTAATGATAGCAGGCCAAACATCCCCCACACCTCAGGACAGACAGGAGTCCGTCCCTCCAGGTCTGGAATTCCTCATTCCTGTTTTAACCCCGCTGTCATTATTTCATTTCAAGTATCCTGTATGCTGGAGAATCGAGTCACAGCAGCAGACTCTGTTTCATTGCCATTATTTATGAAGTACAGATATTTTATTTATCGGACGGACACGAGTCATTGTCTAACAGAGACATTGGCAGGTTTTCTGTCCACCAACCTTTTAAAAAAACTTAAATGGAAAACCTAAAATTCCATAAAACTACGTTAGAATATCGCTGAAATATGGAAAGGGCAGATGGAAAAGAGCTTTTCACATAAATTATGACATTTTAAGCCATAAAGTCACATGGCTCAGTTACGGCTGATCCTGCTTGGCGTACAGTGTAAACACAATAATGAACTTCTGTTATGCTCATGCCAAACGTTTCACCCACAACCCCACACTCCGCACACACGGCCAGCTCGTATAATGCAGTGGCGATTCTCTTCGGTGGTCATGGGTGCCCTACCGACAGTCCGCTCCTGACGTACAGCTCAAAGGCTGCTTTCTACATTCTGAAATATCTCTAAATATCTATCTTCTGGAACAGTTTGGAACATTTGCACTCCCAGATTAAAGGTGGAACAAGGTTTAAATGTCTCGTTCCACCTTATATGGTGCTGCAGTTACTCTCATCATCAAAAGAATAGTTGCACCCAGAAGGAAGCATGGGGCTGCAGTGATTACGTCCTTGCTCACGTCACATGTGCGGCCGAGCGTGAAGCTTGAATCATTAGCATGTCTCACAACTTCAAACCCGCCCACCAAGTTTCACTCCTGTGGGTTGACTCCTTCTGGGTGCAGCTCTTCCTTTGATGATGAGAGCGTAAAGCCTAATGAACTGGCATCAAATAGCGATATACTGGTTGTTGGATTAAATCTGTCCATGTGTCCACGTATACTCAGAAACACAGATCATCATGTGCATTACCACGATAATGACATCACCCTCACCGTGTGTGGTTCTGTCAAATAAATAAAAGACCTCCATACAGAGATATGACGGCTTTGCCTTGCTTCATATCTACCACTACAGGCTCCTGCGGTCTCACCTCCTGCATCTCGGAGCTTCTGCGGAGTGACTGGATTAGGATGATTGATACCGCGTGCTTTACTGTCAGTAGCTGGGTACAGTACAGCACATATTAGAGCTCAAGAGCCCATTATGTCTAATTAGAAAGGCTGCAAAGGGCAGGCGCAGGCAGTTGCTTCAAATAATGGCTACGACCCTGACGTGAAGTACCATTAAAGGGTCATGCGCTTGACCTTTGTTTATTCATGAACCATTACAGGACTGAGTGTTTCGCAGATAGGATGGCTTCACATAGATCACTTAAGCAATCGGCTGTACGCTTCAAACCTGATTGGATGTGCAGAAGTGCGGTTCCATTGTCTACTACCAGGGCTCATGCTCAGCTCACACTCTGGATCCATTTGGAGGTTCTTCAGCCGGTGCGTGTTGGGAAGCTCTTATTGCTCACACCGTTTCATCAGGGTCCAACAACACTGAAAATGCTGTAATTGGTCTATACAAAAGAACAGAATGGACTGTAGTGTCATATTTCCGCCGCCACATGGGGGCATGATTTATTCAGTTGACAGTGTGAAAACTAGCCTGGGAGAAAAAGTGGCTCTTCTATGGCATTTCTCCTTTTTAGCATCTTTGCTTTTAAGAGTGTATGTTGACTGAACATGATTGAGTTGGCATGTGTGGCATAATTAACTCATCAACATTTTTTATTATTATTAAAATGACCTTTATTATTACTTATTTGTAGTAGTAGTGATCAATATATATCAAAAGTATCAAAGTATAATTAATTTAGCATACACTGAAAACCACACAGTGATGACCAAATTTGGACTGGTTTGTTATTATTTTGTTGGGTTTTATAATATAGAATATAAAATAAATAAATTACATTACTAGCATTACTGCAATAGTGAAATTTCAATAGAGATTATCTCTTATCCATTTAGGTCACTCCTGTTAAGATGTTGCCTGAACATTAATATTGTTATTAATATTAATAAATTGTTATTAATATTAATATCGCTGCAATATAATAATAATAATAATAATAATAATAATAATAACAACAAATAAATATATGCATACATATATATATATATATATATATATATATACACACACACACACACATATGTGTATATGGGCCTAACATATGAAAGATTATCCTGTACATAACTGACTCTATAACTGACTCTAATTGGTTCTGCAGTAGTAGGGAGCTGCTGATGGCCTGTGGTCTGTGGTGTTTGCAGTATATTGTTGCTGTTTATTTGCCTTTCATGGGTCGTATACAACACAATACAAATACTAGTACACTGAAAACACTGATGCGAGCGCTCCAAGTAACGTAAAACATATAAACGAAACATTATTTAACTGAAATCATTTACGGTTTCTTTGTCCATATGTTTCCTAGATGTTCGACAGGGATCCTGACATTTACATAAAAGGGTTTGGGTTGTTTATAGTACTCATAGACTGTATTTGTTTAAAGGACTGACAGTGGCATCCAGGTATGACTTAAACACACTCTGCACATTTTCAAAGGCAAGACATCGGAGTTTAACATTCCCAGGATATTATTTTGGTTAAATCCTGCATTACTTTGTATTACGGTTCCAGTGACCTTGAAACATTTCTTGACTGGAGGTTGTAGAAGCAGTCTAACAAACCCAAACCGAGCAGCAAAGCTGTATTCCCGGAGATGGACCTTGAAGACCAGCCTTATAAAACACTGTCATTATCCACCACACCAACCAAAAGGGCATGTGTACAGTCTGAGGTCGAACTCTGAGGTCTGAGCACACGCCCACTTTGTTCACTTCGTTATACGTTTGTCCTTGTTGGATGGTATGTGCACTTTTAATTGTACCTGGTAAAAGTAAGGTAAGGTGTTTCCTAGCAGCTTTCTGTATGTCTGCTTTCGTCGTATCTCAGGAGCGCAGACTGCAGCGCTATCAGGATTTGCCTGCAGAGTTCGAATTTTGCCATGCTGTCATTTTCATCTTTGAGGCTTAGTGTGGTCCCACACATGGAGCCCTCAGTTCTCTTTAAAGTCTTTTAAGATCTCGTCTTTGCCTTTACGATCGTTTCCTTACCTGGTGGTATTTATTAGAGTGGTGTCGTTGACGGAGCTTCTGAGGTGTATAACAGTGGAGCTAATAAAACAATCCAGCACTTTGTTAAACCATCGATTGAAATGATTCATGTATGAGGATTAATTAGGGCTGAGCGATATGGCAGTATTTATCGTTACTGTGATTAATTACACATCACAATTCACAGGACAAATTCACATTACGTCACAGCAGCAGGGAAATTCCTTCCGGGTGGATAACACAGGCAGCGCTGCGCTGATAAAACAGGATTTAGTACCATTCCAGAGAGTTCTTTAACCAGGATACTGGAAACAGTCTTCCCAGATCAATAACTTCACAACTCAGTGTGGTTCATTTACACCAGACTCACCTGTACCTGCAGAGTAATGTAGAAATATTCACTGTATAAAGATGTTCATCCACATACACACTGCAGAAACAAGAACCCACACAGGAACCCACTGAACTTCAACTTAATGGTTCTAATGAGAGACAGAACCGTTATAATCACTGTGGTTAACCACTTTACTGGTCATTTTATGTCACTCTAAAACATCTAACTAGGCTAATTAGCTAGCTAACATGCCATTTAGCTTATTGGCTGTAGTAAACTCTCCACACACACACACACACACACACACACACACACACACACACACACACACACACGTCTACATGTACACAGAACCGTGTGGAGAATCAAACAGCATTTATTATTAAACACTCGTTCTGTGGCTGTTAGCGTAAGAGCTAATAGCGTTAGCTCCTCCTAGCTGGTCTCCCGATGTAGTAATGCTCTCTACAGAGTAATAACTCTAAACATATGGATCAGAACATCATCACCCCGTCCTAGTTTACACTCTGGAGCTCTTATTGGAGTATCATAGTGCTGGTGGAACTTCATCTTCATCAGATACAGCCTCAAACACAACAGAATGTTACTGTTACAGATGTTTTATCTGTTATGATTGAATTTATTGTATATTGTGGTATGAATCGAGCTGTTTACATTCTACCTGGGTGTGAGTTATACACCTGGAGCTGACCTGAAGCCCTCTGTTTACAAACAGTGAATTAGTTCTACATGCTGAACGTATTAGAGATACAGTCAGTAATTTATACAACTTTCCAACTGCGTGTTTAACTGGATTCAGTTACAGCAGAGTACATCCAGTGTTGAATATAAATAATTGTAATCATAGTTTGTTAAATTTCTTATATAACTTCTTATATAATCATATAATTTCTTGACACTTATATAATTATAAATAGAGGCAAAAGCATAATGTCACCAAATAACTGCAGTCTGGAGATTAAAAACATTAAGCAGATGTTTGAAAGTTGGACTGTAACTGACAGTAATGTGTTGACAAAAAGATCATTCTGTTTGTAAGTAATCACTGGCCTGTGCAAAAGTTATGGCACATATGTTAAACGTATTTTTGTCATGGCACATATGTTAATAGAGGTAGTATACTAAAATTTGCAAAGAATTGTCATATTTAAGTTTATTATGTCTTATTTTCAGCAAAACATGACAGGAGCACCTATACCTTTGTGCACAACTCTACGCTTCATAGTCCTACACTCAGTTGCTGAACCAAGTGGCTTGTTTTACAAACTGAAAATATGGCAGCATTACCTGCAACTGCATGACATACTGAAGCATATTCAGTTCATTCTGTATTGTATTGTGTCGATAAAAACGTCTGCATAATTCAGTCATTAAGATGTAAATGAGGTCATTCAGATTGGTCTGGTGTGAAATTTTCGGTTTTAGAGAGACTTGCCAAGACACAGTGGTGGCAACAGGAAATGTCTGAAATACTTCATGCCTCTAAAACTCACAGAGAACTCATTTAGGAATGTAGTCTGGTGCTGGAGACATTGTTTTATGAACGAGAAGGTTTTTGGAACATGTGGGACGTTGTACCAATAAATAGTCCCCAAGATTTATGGCTGTTCTGTTGTTATCAAGGTCACATCTAAAGAACTCTGAAAAATCAGTTTTCTGTTATTAGATAGAAAATAAAACAGCTTTATATCTGCGTCCCATCACATTCAAAAATCTCACACTGAAGTCGCTAAGCTTCTCTACAATCTACTGAAGGACTTTTGTAGCTATTGAGGGAGACACATCACACACTGCGGTGCTTTATTATCCAGCTGGCCGCAGCCGCACGTACATAAACAGAGTTGTCTCACTCTAAACCTCAGCTCGCGTCTCTCTCAGCTCTCAGCTCTCAGCTCGCGTCTCTCTCTGCTCTCAGCTCGCGTCTCTCTCTGCTCTCAGCTCGTCTCAGTCGGTTCTACCTGCTCTCGCACACATCCCCCAGGAGACTAGTCATGCCATCACAATAAGAGTCCTCAGAACTCTGAAGAACCCAGAACCAATCATCTAAACTAACCTCTCGAAACATTTCTTGCTATGATTAAAATATATATATATATATAACAGGCTGAATTACACTGATACTTTCCATTCAAATGAATTCCCATCTAAGGCTTTACACCCAGCTTCCAAAACAGCTCTTGGCTTGGACGTATGATTCTAGGCAGTGTGTGAAGTACCCCCCGGTATTCAGAGGGTCCTCTGTTGGCTGGCTACTCCAGCACTGGCTGGCTGTGAACTCGTTTACCGTAGCCGCGCTGAGGCTAGCTTCGATGGCAGCAGCATGTTTGGTTTAACAGTTCTTCTTCAGGACATGTTCTTATCTGGGTTGGTAATATCTTCCACACATGAGCTGAGATCTTACTCCTCATCTCTTCTTCTGTCTTTGGTTTGAGAGGTGAGTCACTGTTCACTCGTTCTCCTGGGACATTGGGCAGGTTTTCACCTTTATATACACGGCCTGGCCGAAAAAAAGGTCATCACCTGGATTGAACTAAGCAGACAGGGAAGAGCCTCCCATTGGATAATTACTGCATGGGTGATTATGTTTCAGCTTAACCCCAACTGATGCAGTGAGTAGCTACAACCATGTGGAAAGCCGCGTCCTGTGGTGGTGGAAAAGATGTTCGTCTGTTTCAGAAGGTCAAATTATTATCATCCAGCAGAGAGAACATCTAAGGAGATTCTGAAACTACTAAAACCGGGCTACGCTTTATTAAAGAGTGGAAGGGCGGTGGGGAAACATCATCTTCCAGGAAGGAATGTGGTCGGAAAAAAATCCTGAATGATGGTTATCGGTGATCACTTAAACGTCTGGTGAAATCAGATGGTAGAGAAGCAGCAGTAGAACTCAGGGAGATGTTTAGTAGTGAGAGGAAGATCATCTCCACACGCACAGCGGGAAGGGAACTCAAGGGATCGGGACTAAACACTGTCCACTCTACTGGACACTCCTACCTTGCTGGTCCACCTTGTAGATGGACAGTCAGAGACGATAGCTCATCTGCTGCTGCACAGTGCAGTGTTGGTCATCCTCTAGTCCTTCATCAGTGGTCACATGACGCTGCCCACAGGACGCTGCCCACAGGACACTGCCCACAGGGCGCTGACACACCTTTTCAGTGAGGCTAACCGGCTAACACGGCTTCAATCTACTAGGGAGCATAAAGACTGGACTGGATGAATGTAAGAAGGTCATGTGGTCTGATGAGTTCAGATTTACCCTGTTCCAGAGTGATGGGTGATCAGGGTAAGAAGAGAGGCGGCTGAAGTGATGACCCATCATGCCTAGTGTCTCCCGTACAGGCCTGTGGGGGCAGTGCTATGATCTGGGGTTGCTGCAGTTGGTCAGGTCCAGGTTCAGCAACGTCATGTGCCCAGAGAATGAGGTCAGCTGACCACCTGAACATACTGAACCATCTGGTTATTCCAGCAATGGATTTCTTCTTCATGGTGGCACGGCCATATTCCAGGATGACAATGCCAGGACTCATCGGGCTCAGATTGTGAGAGAGCGGTTCAGGGAGCAGGAGACATCATCTCACACATGGATTGGCCACCACAGAGTCCAGACCTGAACCCCATTGGGAATCTTTGTGCTGGATGTTCTGGAGAAGACTTTGCCAAGTGGTCCAAACCTCCCATCATCAGTACCAGATCTTGGGGAAAATTAATGCAGCTCTGGACAGAAATGAATGTTGTGACATTGCAGAAGCGTGTGGAAACGATGCCACAGCGAATGCGTGCCGTGATCAAAGCTCCAGCTGCTCCAACTAAATATTAGAGAGCGTGACCTTTTTTTGGCCAGGCCGTGTGCTATGGATTGAGTTCAGTGGTACACTCAACAATAGTTATAGCTGCTAGGCAGTGAAAGACTAACTGGGTAAACCGGTTTCCTACAGCGCCACCCTGAGGCAGACCAGTGCTGCAGCTTACCTAGTTAGGTAGGAATACCAGCGTGAGGCTCGCCATATGCGGGTGAAGAGACTAAGGATGACCGCACCCTGACTTTATATTGGAACCTCTATAATTTCCTCACAGACAGCATAACATCATAATAAATTCATTTTCAGAGACCCCCCAGAATGTTAGCTTCAGGCAGGGGGTCCAATGGGCCCTCTTTACAAACAGTCATGTGTACTTCTGGGATAAGTGAGAGCAGGTAAAGCACTTCTGCATCATTTGAACACAGCAGCTGCCGTTTACACTGTGTGAGAATCTCATAATGAATGGACCAACAGAAACGACCCAAAAGTGCTTGGAAAGACGTCTGGTTCCATTGACTCACATTAAAACTGAGGTTTTTGTCCTCTCCTGTAAAGTTGCCATTTTGAAGATACTTGTTTTTCTTTGGACTGCGACGGTATGCGGTATGGGATTGATAGACTTTGATTACATTTATTTAGCTATGTTAGTTAGAAACCATTGCTAACAGTAGCTATATTCCCACACAAGCTAGCACCTGGCACCAGTTGGCTAACGTGGAGCAGTGTCTGTGGGACGTTTACAGAGAACCAGTGATTTCTTTAACATTGTAAAAGCAAAGAAAATATTTTATATATAAAGTCCATTTAATATACTTCATTTAAGCTTGTAGCTAATGCGAGGCAAACGGGTGCTAGTTAGCTAGCTAGCCTAGCATTAACCTAGCATTAGCACTATTAGCTACAGCTCTCTTAGAGCTAACGCATGGCTAGTGGATGCTAATTAGATACCCTAGCATTAGCAGTATTAGCTACAGGAGCCGTGTTAGCGGTCTGCCACGCAGCATGTGATGTTCTGGTTCTCTCACACAGATGTTTGTGGTGTAGGAGAGCCAGGCTGTGCCTCTGATGTAATGTACAGATAACGTTAGCTGTTTACAATGTTTACTGATGTAGGAGAAATTATATTATTGATGGTTTATTGTCTTTAGCATCAGCTTTTAAAGACATGTATACAGAAATCGCTGGTAAACATCCCTTTTAGCTAACATAGCTAGCTAAAAATAAACACGGTAAGCAGCAGGAACCAGAGCTGCTCCAGCATCCTTTGGGCAGCGTCTTGTGAGCAGGGTCTAGTGGGCAGCGTCCTGTGGTCAACATCTTGTGGCAGCATCCTGTGGTCAGCATCCTTTGGGTGGCGTCCTGTGGGCAGCGTCCTGTGGGCTGTGTCCTGTGGTTAGTGTTCTGTGGGCAGCGTCCTGTGGGCAGCGTTCTGTGACCACTGATGAAGGACTAGAGGACTCATCAGACCACATGACCTTCTTCCATTGCTCCAGAGTCCAGTCTTTATGCTCCCTAGCAGACTGAAGCCATGTTTGCCAGTTAGCCTCACTGAACAGGTGTGTCAGTGTCCTGTGGGCAGCATCCTGTGGGCATCGTCCTGTGGTGCAGCGTCCTGTGCCCACTGATGAAGGACTAGAGGATGACCAACACTGCACTGTGCAGCAGCAGATGAGCTATCGTCTCTGACTGTCCATCTACAAGGTGGACCAGCAAGGTAGGAGTGTCTAATAGAGTGGACAGTGAGTGGACACAGTGTTTAAACACTCCAGCAGCACTGCTGTGTTTGATCCACTCACACCAGCACCGCACACACTAACACCACCACCACCACGTCAGTCTCACTGCAGCGCTGAGAATGATCCACCACCCACATCATACCTGCTCTGTGGTGGTCCTGTGGGGGTCCTGACCACTGAAGAACAGGGTAATAAACAGATGGACTACAGTCTGTTATCTGCTCCTATATGGTCAGTGGAGCTGATGGAGTGGACAGTGAGTGTGGGTGGTGTTAATGTTGGGGATGATCAGTGTGTGTGCTGGGTGAGTGTTGGGGAGTCGGAATCACTGCAGGCTACAGGAGTTCTTTCCCACCAGAAGAGGGCAATCCGATTCATCGCGCTGGGCGAAGTTGCCAAATCAGACTGAGCGTTCTTGTTAGAGCACCGGCAGCGCAGTGGCGCACGCTCACTCACACACCTCTCCGAACCGGTCTCAGATATTCGAGAGGAGTTTTTGTGAAGGGGAGAATCAGGACGCGGCTGCGTTTGTGTCCGCCTTCTCCTGCGTGCCCTGCTGGACCGTACCGGCGCTTCTCCAGGACGGAGGACGGTACCGGACTGGTTCAGCTCTGCAGTCTGTTCCGTTCCCTGTATTATCAGTGGTGTTTGGTGACGATGGATCAGGCGCCAGTCTGCGCGCGTACCAGCAGCTCGTAATTCGCTCGTGACTGGCAGTCAGTGTGTGGTCCAGCGCGGTTCGGAAGCGGCTCTGCTTCCCCCCCTTCCGTACTTTACCGGGAAGGATGAGCGCGCTTTCTGCTCGGTGTCGCGTGCACGGAGAGACGTGTTGCTCGGCGCAGCTGCGGAACTGAGATCGCTGTTACGGGATTACGGACTTTTTTGGTCCACCTTGGCAGCGCAGCTGGCGCGCAGGTGCACCTCCTCTCCTGCGCTGCGGTTCTCTCTCTCTCTCTCTCTCTCTCTCTCTCTCTCTCTCTCTCTCTCTCTGTGTCTTTCTCTCTGTTGTAAAGCCTTCATCTCGCGGCGGGGCTGTTTTGCTGCTGCTGCTGCTGTTGCCGGACCTGTGCGAGCTGACCGGAGCGGCCGGATGAGGCCGACACAGCGCGAGGACTGAGAGTGCCATGCGGCTTCCGTGGCCACACGACGGAGCGCTCTAACCCTGCAGGACAACTCGCAGATATGGGTAGGTGCACGACCAGTAGGTCCTGTCCGCGTTGGTGAATATGGGCATGTAAGATGCGTGTTTGAGCTGCGTGTGTTGGCGCGCGCTGCGGTCGTCCCGCGACGTTACGTTATGGCTAAGGGGGAGGTGGGGGGGGGGGTCAAGAAAT
>CM067484.1:1285060-1313137 GCA_034552555.1 Semaprochilodus insignis | reverse complement strand
GATGGGGGAGAGAGAGAGAGAGATGGGGGAGAGAGAGAGAGATGGGGGAGAGAGAGAGATGGGGGGATCTCATGATTTACACTTTGACAGGATTTGCTCTGTGTAGCCGTTTGTTTTCCGGGCAGCGCTGGAGACGGAGAGGCTAATAATACTCCCTGACCCGTTTCCTATGCGACCAGCTGTCGTTGCTCGCTCGTGCGTCGGCCAGCCTTAGAGAGGAGCAGGAGGAGGAGAAGGAGAAGGAGAAGGAAGACATTCCGAGTCTGGATTTCCTTCGACTCTAAAATCCCACTGACATTCAGGAGTTTATGAGTGTGCAAATGGCTGTGTGGTCTCCCCATAAGCAGCGGAGAGAGCATACAGCCTGATGGAACAGGCTACGACACAACTACACCCAAATACAACAACAACTACACCCAACTACAACAAGAACTACAACATCTACACCCCACTACAACAACAACTACACCCAACTACTACAACAACTACACACCACTACAACAACAACAACTGGACCCTACTACAACAACTACACCCCACTACAACTACACCCAACTACAACAACTACACCCCACTACTACAACTACACCTCACAATAACAGCAACAACCCACTGCAACAACTACACCCCACAATAACAACTACACACCACTACAACTACACCCCACTACAACAACAACTACACCCAACTACAACAACAACTACACACCACTACAACAACAACAACTGGACCCTACTACAACAACACCCCACTACAACTGCACCCAACTACAACAACTACACCCCACTACTACAACTACACCTCACAATAACAGCAACAACCCACTGCAAAAACTACACCCCACAATAACAACTACACACCACTACAACTACACCCCACTACAACAACTGCACCCCACAATAAACTACACACCATTACAACTACACCTCACTACAACTACACCCCACAACAACAACTACACTCAACTACAACAACAACTACACCCCACAATAACAACTACACTCCACTACAACTACACCCCACTACAGCTACACACACTACTACAACTACACCCCACTACAACTACACCCCACTACCACAACAACTACACCCCCTTACAATTATACCCCACTAAACAACACCCCACTACAACAACTACACCCCACAATAACAACTGTATTCCACTACAACTACACCCCACTACAACAACTACACACCACTACAACTACACCTCACTACAACTACACCCCACAACAACAACTACACTCAACTAGAACAACTACACCCCACTACAACTACACCCCCTTACAACTATACCCCACTAAACAACACCCCACTACAACTATACCCCACAATAACAACTATACTCCACTACAACTACACACCACTACAACAACAACTACACCCCACAACAACTACACACCACTACAACAACTACAACAACTGCACCCCACAATAAACTACACACCACTACAACTACACCCCACAACAACAACTACACTCAACTACAACAACTACTACACCCCACAATAACAACTACACTCCACTACAACTACACCCCACTACAGCTACACACACTACTACAACTACACCCCACTACAACTACACCCCACTACCACAACAACTACACCCCCTTACAATTATACCCCACTAAACAACACCCCACTACAACAACTACACCCCACAATAACAACTGTATTCCACTACAACTACACCCCACTACAACAACTACACACCACTACAACTACACCTCACTACAACTACACCCCACAACAACAACTACACTCAACTAGAACAACTACACCCCACTACAACTACACCCCCTTACAACTATACCCCACTAAACAACACCCCACTACAACTATACCCCACAATAACAACTATACTCCACTACAACTACACACCACTACAACAACAACTACACCCCACAACAACTACACACCACTACAACAACTACAACAACTGCACCCCACAATAAACTACACACCACTACAACTACACCCCACAACAACAACTACACTCAACTACAACAACTACACCCCACAATAACTACACTCCACTACAACTACACCCCACTACAGCTACACACACTACAACAACTACACCCCACTACAACTATAAGCCACTACAACTACATCCCACTACAACAACAACTACACTCCCTTACAACTATACCCCACTAAACAACAACACCCCACTACAACAACTACACACCACTACAACTACACCCCACTACAACTACACCCCACTACAACAACTACACCCCATTACAACTATACCCCACTAAACAACAACACCCCACTACAACAACTACATACCACTACAACTACACCCCACTACAACGACACACCACTACAACTACACCCCACTACAACAACTACACCCCACAACAACTACACCCCACTACAACAACAACCCACTAAAACTACACACCACTACAACAATTACACCCCACTACAACTACACTACACTACAATAACTACACCCCATTACAACAACAGTGATTACGACAGTAACATTCATCATCATTAGCGTATCACTCCCGTCTGTCTGTTTCTCTCAGTGTTAGAGGGAGGACATAGCCCAGACTTTGCAGTTGCCTGATTTAGAGTAGAAGCATGATGACACCTGTACTGGATTATTGCTGTATGCTGTTTTGCTGCTCACCTGTTCGTTCAGTAAGGTCATTTTAGGTTGTGTCCTGTTGTTACTTTCTGTTCAGAGTATGATGCAGTAGAGTTTTTCTCGGTCCCGTTGGTGCATTACTCAGATCAGAACTGAACTTGTCCAATCTCCACATCATCTACTGCACATCATTAAAGCCGTTTCTCATTCATTTTGGACAAACAGCAAATGCCTTCTCTGCCGTTTCCTGCATTATCAGTTACTTCAGTCATGCTGATCAACATGCATTAGACTTGTTCTCTGTTGAGCAGTCCAACCCCCCAACACATCGAGGCATCAGTTCACTGCATAGGTCTTTACAGTCAGAGGTTCTGAACCAGTCGTCATAGGCACAAACGTTGGGGGAACAACTGTGTCCTCAGTTATTCAGACACACTCTGATGACCCTGCTGGCTGCCAGAAGGTGCTGTCCAGTCTCATCCACATACAGTCATGTGTAGCTGTGAACTGTAAACGTGCCGCCGTGTGGGTTTCAATCATTCTAATCAAATCATTCACCATCAAAAACATCCTTACTAAGTTACTGATGTACTGACAGCGTGGCTGAGCATTCCGACTGCCCCGTTTTACGATCAATGACACATGGACTTGTCATTCTGAAGATACTGACATGTTCATTGACATAAAAACTGAGTTTTGGGACACGAACTACAGATTTTGAGCAAGTGACATTGTGATCCAATGTGTGCTGCTGTTTGTACAAACTGTTTTGAGAAATTCACATGATGTTGTGCAAGTATTGATGATGATTTGAGAACCGCGCCACAGAGACTGAGAAATCTGTAACATGACAGCACAGTTCATAAGATCAAACTAGTTCTCTGGAAATGCAAAATCAAGAAAGCACACTCCAGTGGAAGATCTTTACTTGGCGGTCGTCTGTCTGTTCATTCTCATTTAGCTGTGTTTATGACGTACCTAATATACAGCAAAATCCTGGAAATGCCTCCAGTACGTTTAACATACATCAAAATTTAAAGGTGAATTCTACAGAAACTCCACATCACTAAACGACCGTAGACACATTCAGTGTGATTTGATGGTTATTTCAGTCAGCGTTGTGCACAGTGGTGGTCCTGGGTCCGAAAGTGTTTAAAGCTTCTAAACGCTACCTCACAGAGTGTTAATGTGGTAAATGGTTCATGCTCAGCAGAGAGATCATCAAACCACTTCTAACATTAAACACAGAACCAGAGTAAATATGAAATGAGCATTTAAATGGTACAATGCTGTTCAGCTCTTCTTCCCCTTTAGATACTAAATCAACCAGTTAACCAAATTCAGCTGACCACTGCGTCCAGTCTCACTGCCACACCCAGACATGATCACTGAAAGACCTGCAGAACCTGAACACCACTTCAATAGAACCTGTCTGGTAGTGTGAAGCTGCTACAAGATCTCAAACTGCCGCACATGATGCAGAGTTCTAAAGAGATTCGTATACACACGTAGAGCACTGAGTCACTGAACTCTACCATCTGGAAAGGGTTGCAGAGCCATCACTGAGGTTCTGGGACTCCAGAGAACCACATTGAAAGCCTTCATCTACAAATGGAAAGGACCTGGAACAGTGTGGAACCATCCCAGAAGTGGCACATCCATGACTCATCCAGGAGGTCACAAAAGAACCCAGATGAACATCTAAAGAGCTGCTGGCCTCACTAACCTCAGTTAAGGACAGTGTGCATGACTCCACAATAAGAAAGACGCTGGACAGACATGGTCTCCATGTGAGAGTCGCAAGGAGCACAAAGACTCGTTCTGCATTTGCCCAAAAATATCTGGTCCCCGGAACATTCAGGACAATGTTCTTTGGAAGACATGGAACCTGCTACATGTGGCGTAAAGCCAGTCATACCAGCAGTGAAGCATGGTGGTGGTAGTGCGATGGTCTGGGGCTGCTTTCCTTCTGCAGGACCTGGACGACTTGTCATAACAGATGAAACCATGGATTCTGCTCTCTAACCGAAGATCCTGAAGGAGACTATCTGTCTGTCGGTTCGTGACCTAAGACTCGAGCACATTTGGGTTATACAGCTGGAGGATGATCTAAACACAAGCATGTCCACCTCCAAACGGCTTCAATGAAACAAGTCAAAGTCCTGACCTGAACCCCACTGACCTGAACCTCAAACGGGCAGTTCATGCTGGAATTAGACCAGTTCTCCAAAGAAGAGTCGGCAGAATTCCTCCGGAGTGATGTGAAAGACTCAACACAAGGTCTCACCGACGTTTGACTGCAGTAGAAATTCCAGTCAGATTAGTTTTAGTGGGGCAGTTAGTTTTGGGTCCTGCGGGTTTGGAACAGATCTTTATTAGTAATAATTCATGGAAGGATCATTTCAAATCTGCGTTTTGCTGTGTAGTTGTGATGTTTATCTTGTATTAATATTAGTTGGAAGATCTGAAACATTTAAATGGTAAAAATGAGCAAAAATATTAAATAATCTGGAAATGTTTTTACAGCCCTGTACATGCCAGGCTTTGTAAGACCAAGTACCCAAAGCAAATTCAGATTTACTTCAGTTTTACCATCCAAATCACATATAAATTAATAAGAATCTGGTAGTTTTGGACAGTGAATTTGCTTTGTCACCACTGTGGTTCCCTTCACCACCACTGTAAAGGAATCTGAGTCAGTAAGCTTCCCTATAATCGGTCGTCTCAGCTCAGCCACTCTGAATGACTTTGTTTACACCTCAATTATGAATGTTGATGTTGGTGAATCAGTGGTATTCCCGGCGGTGATAATAGAGCCTCAGTGTTTCTGTACAGGTATTATATTATTATCCATCAGGTCTGTCTCTCCGCAGTGTCTTCATCCAGGTAATAAAGGCCGGATTCACATGTAGACAGCAGAGGCTATTGCTTCACCATTTATGTCATTTTTGACTTTTCAGAATAGACGTGAATTGAATTACACGCTCAGGTGGGAAAAAATCCTATTTTTCCT
The DNA here is from genome assembly GCA_034552555.1 of Semaprochilodus insignis. NCBI lineage: Eukaryota > Metazoa > Chordata > Actinopteri > Characiformes > Prochilodontidae > Semaprochilodus > Semaprochilodus insignis. Next base: position 1,307,520 of record CM067484.1, on the reverse strand, counting down.
CCCATCCCCTCTCGCTCTCTATCACTCCGCCTGTCTCGGCTTACTCCGGCTCACACCAAGACTTTTGGACAGATGAGGTATCCCTTATTAAATGCCTAAGAGCTTTTCCATGTAATAGAGTGGACTGAGTGTCAAAAGAGATAACTGGAGCGGGAGACGGAGGAGCTGTCAGGAGAGGGGGACAGAGGCAGGAGCCATATCTGTTTCTGGAGTTTGATTGCCTAAACTGAGGAAACTTGTGCCTGGAAGTGGTGGTTTCTGTCTGGGGAAATCAGAAAGTGGGTAATGGAAATATCATTAAGCGTGATGGCACGTGTAATAAGAAGCCGAGCCATTTCTTTCTCCGGTGCTGCGTTTGAGCTTCCACTTAAACCTGAGTCAGATTATTTTAGCTGTTCCCCACCCACATTCCAACAAACCGCAAATGGGATTAGGGATGCAAGCACTGCATACAGTTAGGATGGTGCATGAGACAAGCTGTCACTGGGGTTGACTGGGTTATAACAGTGCTGGGTGATCATCGACACCATGAGGGCGTATACTCACATGTTCAGGCTTGATATGATTTTAATTCTGGGGTCGAGATCTTCCGATATTCCATGTGTTATATATGAATCCGTGGAGGATTAATCACCGTATACTGTAAAGCAGAAAGTCCTTAAAGAACGACCCTTAAAACATACAGAATCCTGAACTCCCTCATACAGTGTGTGGAATACTGATTCTGAAACGTCTTCAGTATATTTAAGATAAAATAATAAACATCAATAAATCAGCAGCAGAACCGAATCAAAAGCTCGAGCCAGTTCCTACAAGCCAGCTCCGTCTCGCACTCAGTACAGGGAAGAACACGCTGCTACAGTCTGGCGCTGAGCGATATTGTTCAAATTCAGTCGTGATATTACCCACTGTGCTGGTGTCGGCTGATATTTACACTGTTAATTATTGACAGGATGAAAAGATCAAGCCTGTTTAATGAAAACGAAAAGGTCAAAGAAATAAATAAAGATTTAGGAAAGCATTAAAACTGAAACAACACAGCAAATATGAGACCTCAGCATATAAATGATCTAGTTAATGTCTTATTTATTTAATATAGCTTATTTATACGGTTATTTAACTTTAAATTATTTATTTATTTATTATTTCCAGATATTTGTACTTGTTTAAAGTATTTTTGTAAGCCAAATTTCCTCACTATATTGGCACATCATTTGGTTTGTTTCAAAATCATCTGCCAGTTTAGTGAGGAAATTTGGCTTTCTACAAACAAACAAAAATCTGGAAATGAATTAAATAATATTAAAATAAAAATACAACCAATCTTATCATATACGCCAACCACATATAACATCATTAAATTTTATTTATTTATTTTTTTTGCAGTGCAAATTTAATAAAATGCTGAACTAAATATTCTTGGTTGGTGGTTTAAATGTAGGTGCCTGATAAAGATAATTGGGGTACATGGGGAATGGGTAATTAACTCCATTTCACCTGGACTACAAGCTCACTGGCTTTGTATTCTACTTTTTGTATTCTATTGATTGTTATACAGTAACGGTAACACTAATGCAGCTCCAGCTCACAATAATTTACGTAATTTACGTCACAATAATTTAATAATTTAAATTTATTTAAGATCTAAAAAAATGAAAAGATTAAAAAATATAAACTGAATCATAAACAGTAACAGTAGGCCCATTTATTCACTTTTAAAGAACCTGTTTATTAATATACTGATTTTGCGCTTGTGATGGAGAAGGCTTTTATTTTGCCCCGTCTTTCCTTCCTGGGTGTTTGCTGTTCCTGGTGCCGCTTTCCCTCCCTGGATTGGCCAATTAGTAAAATGGTCTCTCCCGCGTTCTCATTGGCTGAAGGCCTTCAAACGGGTCCACTCTTGTTTTTGAAATAGGTCCACAGGGGGTTCTGGGCTGGTTTGCCTCTTGCTGCTGCCTGTGCGAGGCCGCTAAGGTAATGTCCATCTTCGTTCAGGTGATGATGAGGTTCATGTTTTAACTGACTCCTTTGTGTTGATGGGTTCCTTCCTGGCTCTGGTGCAGGGGAGTTGGCCTGCTGTGTTGAGTGTGGTAGGTGCAGGTACTTGGTGTTTTAAGACCACTGACATTCTAATTCTTGTCCTTTAAGGACCTGCACCTCCAGCTCGCTGCTGCTTTGTCTGAGTGAGTGAGTGAGTGAGTGAGTGAGTGAGTGAGTGAGTGAGTGTGTGTGTGTGTGTGTGTGTGTGTGTGTGTGTGTGTGTGTGTGTGTGTGTGTGTGAGTGAGTGAGTGTGTGTCTGAGTGTGTATGTGTGCGAGTGAGTGTCTGAGTGTGTATGTGTGCGAGTGAGTGTCTGGGTGAGTGTGTGTGAGAGCGAGTGTGTGTGTCTGAGTGAGTGTGTGTGAGACTGTGCGAGTGTGTGTCTCTCGTGTTGTTCTGGCCTGTTATTTGGTTTATTTTACTGTTTTGTGGTATTTAACTGTGACTGTTGTTGTGAACTCACACAATTTAATCTAATCATAAAATAAGATTGTTACAGTAAAATTGAGATGTAATCATTTTACGATTATTTATCTTATCATTTTTTACTTATTTTGCTTGTTTTAAGTAATTAGCTCAAAGCAGGCCAAATTATCTGCCAATATAGTGAGAAATCTTGGCTTAATGAAATCACTTAAAACAAATAATGTCTGAAAATAGGTTAAACCTAAAAATGACAACAATCATGAAATTAGAGCCTTGATATTATAACTAAAGGATTTTTTTACCGTGTGTATGTGCCTTTTTTTTTAATTCATGGTGCAGCGCTGTGTTTAACATTAACATAAACAGCTTAAATGTAGATACAGCGTAGTTGGGCTTTTAATACGAGGGTTATTGGAAGGACTCAGTTAACAGATACCATAATACGACACTGAACTTCATCAACATCAGCTCCTATAATATCATTTCCCTGAAACTCAGAAGGACGTATCCAGTGAAGCGGAGCACGCCTTACCGACTCTGGTTCTGCTAGGTTGGCTAGTTTGCTGATGCTCTCTGCGTCTTAGGTGCTGTTATCTTATGGCAACAAATTAGGAGGAGCAGGGTGGAGGTGACTGCACATGTCACATGAATTATACCGTATTTTGTGTTCCTGGAGAACAGCAGACTGGGGGAGGTGTGTCTCTCCCCCCACCAAACTTATGAATATTACTCAGTCCTGGTGATGCAGTTGAAGTATTAGTATTCAAACCCTAATAGCCTGTACAGCTCCTACAGATGTTCCTCTGTTCCTCGTTGTACATTTGCATAACGTGGTGTGATCTTGCCTGAGGCGGTGTGTGCGGTCCGGAACACCACAGGGTGGGAAACTGAGGGTGCGTTCCCCTTTGTTATTCCAGTTTATACTCTTCCAGACGCCTCCCGAATGGTGTGGAGGACACTCTTAAGGTCTTACTCTGTACTTGGACAAGACTGTAATTCTGTAGAACTCCTGCAAAGAATACGGAATAACGAACCAAACAGGAATACTGTCACTGAGTGATGAACTTTATTAATTTAACATTTAATGTCGGTTATAAACTAAGATTTTATTCCAAACTATTTTAAATGATTAAAATTAGATTCTTAGTGCGTGTACCTGGGGTAGACTTTCGTCCACAGCTGTAACCAAACCCGAGTGTCTTCATACAGAAACCTGAAATACGTCCCAGAGAGAGAAAAGGTCAGACCTTGTGTCTTCCTTAGACACACTCAGACTCTCAAAGACTTGATCACAAACTGAGCAGCAATTCTTCAGTCCCCCGCTTTATTAAGCTGAATAGAGGGAAGAATGTGAGCTGTAATTTTCTCCTTCTCAATTCAAATAATTGGTCTAGACTCCCCACATTTTACTGTCTGAACATTATATCACACGTCGTACAGCGATAACTGGAGGAGGCACGGAGAGGCGGAGAATTGTGGTCCAAATTAGTTATGGCAGACTTTTGACCTTTTGACTTCCTGAAACTTCACTACAGACCATTAAAACACGGGTGCAGTAAACATCCCTGCTGTATCGTTCCCTAGTGACGTCTGTCAGCTGTCCTAAAGTACTGAGGAATAGGCACTGTGGGGCTCCAGTAAATAAAGAAATGAGTTAAATTAAATTATTTTTATTATTTAAATCCAGAGATAGATTGTAGAGGTGATCTGGATTGACTGTCCTGTAGATAACAGTTGTTCTGCCAACCCTGGCCTACTTTAGAGACTAATAGATTAGCCCGTTTCATCTAATTGACCTACACAAAAGTTTCAGATTGGATCTGGAGTCTGCTGCACAGCGCTGGGATTGCCTGATTAAATCCCGAGTTGCTTACTTTTGTACGTGCGTCTGTGGATTTATATAAACACAGTGCAATAATTATAGCTGAGAGTGCTTCAGTACGGGTTTGCATTGTTGGATACAGAGGTGCAGTGACTGCGGGCTGACTTTAGGGCAATTATATTAGTCTAAGTGAAGGCTTACAGTATTTAGCAGAGCAGATTTTCGCTGTAAGCAGCACAATAAGCCTCAAGAACTGCAGATACCGCTGTTCCATCCATTCGGGCTGGGTTTTTCGGGGGTAATTTGCACTACTGGAGGTTGAAGGATTTCTGTGAGCACCATACATACATCAGTGACTGTTTGTTTTCCTGAATACTGGACAAGGCTTCTGCTCACATGGTCTGCGTATGATGAAGGAAGATCATCCTATTTGTTGTGTTGTACGTTTCCAGAAGGACAAATGATGGTAAATTCCAATCCTATTTATCCACTTTTACTAAGCCCTTGGCGGAATGTTGATTAGTGCTGTGGTTCCGTAAGTGTAGCACTATATGGAACAGTCCTTGAGGGATTTGAGATTGAGCAGAGAATTGTTTCCTACTTTGCTGAAGTAAATGTCTGGATTTTCCTCAGCAGTAGACACAGACCAGAGAAGCAGAGCAAACTTCCAGATGCATGCCGAACGTTTCAGCCAAATAACCCGCACTAGGTGAAGAGAGTTTCCTTGGAAGAACCTTTACTTGGTGTAGAACATTCATTATGTGGAGGTCCTTTAAAAGGATGGTCACTCACAAACCCAAACCTGGTTCTGTTGTGTTGTTCTGTTGGTGCTGTATGAACTCCTTCACAGTGTGTCAAAAGAATAAGTAACAGGTCGTGCTGGGAAGCGGGCGAATGCTGGTTCACTTATTTACCTCTCCAATTTCAGCCCTGACCAAAGCCTGGATGTTTTCCTCTCGCCCCTCTGTGTCTGCAGGGTCCCTGGCGCAAGGCCGCTGGCTCGTGATCCCCTTGCTGGTGCAGGCCTGGCTCATCGCTTCCCCCAGCAGAGTCCGAGAGCGCCCATGCCCCCGGAGCTGCCGCTGTGATGGCAAAATAGTCTACTGTGAGTCAAATGCCTTTCGCGATGTGCCAAAGAATGTGTCCATGGGATGCCAGGGCCTCTCTCTGCGCTACAACAGCTTGGTTAGCCTCAGGGCTGGTCAGTTTGCCAGCCTTAGTCAACTCGTATGGCTGTACCTGGATCACAACTACATCAATGCGGTGGACAGCCAAGCCTTCCAGGGCGTGCGCAGATTAAAGGAGCTGATCCTCAGCTCAAATAAGATCACACAGCTGGAAAACAGTACTTTCCATACCATCCCGAACCTGCGGAACTTGGACCTCTCTTACAACAAGCTGCAGGTGTTGCAGCCTAATCAGTTTCAAGGTCTGCGCAAGTTGCTAAGCCTGCACATGAGGTCGAATTCCCTTAAGATCGTTCCCATGCGGGTGTTCCAGGATTGCCGAAACCTTGAATTCCTTGACCTGGGCTATAATCGACTGAGGAGTCTCACGCGCAATGCATTCGCAGGACTGCTCAAGCTGACCGAGTTACACTTGGAGCACAACCAATTCTCAAAGATCAATTTCTCTCATTTCCCTCGTCTGAACAACCTCCGAGCTCTCTACCTGCAGTGGAACCGGATAAAGTCTATAACCCAGGGAATTACATGGACCTGGACCTCTTTGCAAAAGCTTGACCTCTCTGGGAACGACCTGCAGGTGTTGGATGCCAGCATTTTCCAGTGTCTCCCCAATTTGCAGACCCTCAACCTTGACTCCAATAAGCTCAGCAACGTGTCCCAGGAGGCCGTGGCAGCTTGGATCTCTCTAACTACCATCAGCCTCGCAGGGAACATTTGGGACTGCAGTCCCAGCCTCTGCCCTCTTGTTGCCTGGCTGAGGAACTTCAAGGGGAACAAGGAGGCGACCATGATTTGCGCTGGACCCAAAGAGGTTCAGGGAGAGAAAGTAATGGATGCTATGGACTCGTTCGCTATCTGCAAGACTACCCCAACTCCATATCTTCTGGTGTCCACCACCCTTGTTTCCCCATCAAAACCTGGACGTGCCCTAGTTCCCACAATGTCCAGGGTGGACAAGGGGAGCACCCGCAACATCCCCAATGTCCCCTCTCCCACTGTCGCTTCCCCGCCTGTTCCTGATCAGGACTACGAACATGTGTCCTTCCACAAGATCATAGCAGGCAGCGTGGCTCTCTTCTTATCGGTGGCCATGATCTTGCTTGTGATCTACGTCTCCTGGAAGCGTTACCCGAGTAGCATGAAGCAGCTACAGCAGCACTCCATGGTGAGAAAGCGCCGGAAAAAGGCGCGGGAGACGGAGCGAACCCTTAGCTCGCCCCTACAGGAGTATTATGTGGACTACAAACCCACAAACTCTGAGACCATGGACGTACTTGTCAATGGGACAGGACCCTGCACCTATACCATCTCCGGCTCCAGAGAATGTGAGGTATGATCCGTCGCCTCCTAAAATCCATTTCCACTGCGGGCTACAAGAGGTAAATGTCTTGTCGATGTGAGGAATAAAGATGTTGTGTTGTGTCCACGTTTCCCCCACTAGCTGTATCTGTGCAAAGGGTAGGAAACACGGGTCAATGCATGGCAACTTGAGTCACAGGGTTTTTGGGCGTGTCATTCAGGTTTGTTTGTTTGTTTGTTTGTTTGGTTTTTCCTACCTCAGCTATTGTAGCCCAAAAGCATGTACCGTGGCAGATATGATTGAATCAAATGTCAGTAGTTGTTTGAGGGGGTGGGGGGTGGGGGTTGGTGTGCGGGCTTCTGTCAGCCGAAACAGAACGCAGCTATCCAAATACATCAACAATTGGCTTTAAAACCGGATGATCTGTAGCGGATCAAGTCTCTGTGCAGTGGTCCTTTCCTATCCTCAGTGTGTGTTTGTGAATGTGTTGATATCCACATGCATAGCCTCTGGAAAATATGGGATTGCTCATTTAAGGAAGGAAGCGAGAGATGGAATGATATGATGACGAGCAATTGAACGATGGCTGTGGAGTAGACGTGGAGGCGTGTTGTTTCTGTGTTTCTGTCTTATCTGTAGTTCACGGCACAGCCAACCACAAACTGTGCTCCTCTTTACCCATAATGCTTCTCTACATGTGCATTAGGAGGGATGGAGGTCTGTTTCCGAGCAGGTGCCCACGCTATGTCCCCTAATGTATGCACTGTCATTTATTCTTTCCGTGGCATGTGTCATAACTGAGCTCGATATAAATACACCTGGACAGTTTAACACGTCTGCCGTGGAGCTGAGGCGCTGAAGTATACATCATGATCAAATTACCGTGCATTATACACCACGAAGGCTGAAGCTAATGTCACGGTGAACACTCCTCCTACAGGTGTAATTACCTGGACCTGACTAGCTATATTTCCTTTCTCATCTAACGGTTCAGCTGAAGGCTCTCTCATCCGGGACTGCAGAACCCAGATTCCAATAGAATGTCTCCTATCTTTTTGTGCATTCTGCAAAATATAGAACACTGACTAAAATGACTGGCGTTACGTTATCAGACACAGTGATATATCAGACTATATGTATTAAATATGTGTCAAATATGTATTAAATGTGTGTGTTTAGTGATGTAATCCACTGCACAGAAATGAGATTGGCAAGTAAAACTCTTAACTAGTTGGTTTATCTTAAAATTCTCGTGTTTAGTTTGTTGTAAGCAGGTTCTAAGATTGTTTATCTTATTTCCAGATATTGTTAAGTCGTTTTAGTAAGCCGTATTGGGAATATCGTATACTGTACATGTTGAGACTTTAACAGATTACACATTACATCAACCTGCGTTACTTCAGAAGAAGGGAGGAAGCTCTATATGGGCCCTTTAATGTGTTATTCAGTGCATGTGTGTGTTATGGAATGCGCAGAGTGTGTTCCAGAGGTCTACGGGGTGGAATTATCTGGACTAGAGATCTGGACCACCTTTCATCTCTTATCTACACCTCATCTATGTGTCATGACGCTCGGTAGGGTGAGCTCCAGAGGGCTGACTGTATTTTATCCGTTGGTTTTTCATATTGCAAAACTATAAATACATATGAGTAACAGTGATGCAACGGGCATGCAGCAGTTGCTGCTCTGGGTCAGTGAACACCACAGTTAGGACGGCACTCACAATGCACAGCAGCTTTGGCATTAGCTAGGTCTGATGTAGGGAGGGTGGATCGATACCGATCCTGGGCTCTACTTTCAGGAATCGATTCCGGTGTGTATATATATTGATAACATTTCTGTATTAATTTAGTAGGGTGTGTGTGTATCATATCTCAGTGACAATAAATAAATACCGCTGTAAATGATGACGGTGTAGTACAGGAGCTACTTCCTTTGTTCCTGAATGAAGCCAGGGAATAAGAATGTGATGCACGACAGTGAGTCTGACATGGGCATTTAATTGGTGGACTTCCCTGAATTAATTATCAAAAGACTCAAAAGTCTTAAGATCTGACCTCTCTGCTTCCTGAAAATCACATACCTGATGGGATCGGATCGAATGGAATATCAGTGGTACCGCCCATCCCTCATATCGGAATATTAGCCTTGGTATTACTTGGTATCGGCCTTAATGGACTATCGGTGGTACCGCCCATCCCTAGTATCGGAATATTAGCTTTGGTATTACTTGGTATCGGACTGAATGGAATATCAGTGGTACCGCCCATCCCTAGTATCGGAATATTAGCCTTGGTATTACTTGGTATCGGACTGAATGGAATATCGGTGGTACCGCCCATCCCTAGTCTGACATGCACCTATGTGTAAAGCTCATGATCCCTCATAGTGGTGGTGAGTGTACTGACCAGGAATGTTGTGTGTTTGTATCAAGTGTTAATCATCCACAAGTGTTCTGACGGATTAATCCCTCTGGTTCTGTGAAGAGCACCGTGACAGTGAGTTCTAAGATAATGAGATCTGTTGCACTGTCCAGTCCAGTCTTCGGTGCCCTGGTGAAGGTGAAGCCTGAGGGTAGCTGGTCTGAGGAAGGTTTTAATCTGAGCGTTTTTCCCGGTGTTGGATTATCTAAATAGCAGTACTGATCTTCCACCAGCACACACGAGATGTGTTTTAGACCCTCCGTTCTTGTTCTGAGGACGCTGCTGACCGTGATTCCGGGTTTCTGCCCTGCTGTACAGTCGGGTTTGTGTTTTAGTACGGAGGTGATTTTGCGTTCGGTGATCCGTATGGCTCGTACAGTGGTTTGAAGCCGTATCTCCGGGTCGTCTGGTCTGTACTGTATGTAGTTTCTGTGTAAGTGTTCGAGTATCTTGGCCACTTTTATTCATAGTTGCTATGATACGAAGGTCTTAGAAACCAGACCAGCGGAGGGCTGGCGGAGGACTTTGGTGCATAGATTTGATATAATGCTGCAAATGCAGTAAGCTGTATTTCAGGATCAGTACCTGATTTCAGTGGTGATTGATCTGCACCTGTAACAGTCAGATTTCTGATCACCTGCAGTGATAGATCCTTTCACTGAGCGGGATCTGATACAGCAGAGACATCACGAGCTCCATTAATCCTCATTCTTCCAGAGATAATCCCCAACTCATATTACCTCACACAGTCACCTGCACACACTGCTCTCTCATTCTCTATTTTCTCTCTCGCTCATGGTGTGTGTGTGTGTGTGTGTGTGTGTGTGTGTGTGTGTGTGTGTGTGTGTGTGTGTGNTGTGTGTGTGTGTGTGTGTGTGTGTGTGTGTGTGTGTGTGTGTGTGTTCAGTGTTCAGATACTCCAGTACTATAGTCAGGTACCTGCTGAACATGAGTGTGTTGATGGCAGTAGATTTTGAACATTGTGGTGCATGGCTCCGCCTCTCAAATCCTGCTACTGAAGTTGGAGTTGACTGCTTGACTCCACCTCCCTGTTAAAAAGAAATTAAAACATCCTGAATGTAGTTTAATAACTTTCAGACCCGTCACAGATCAGACTGTCGGATCACGGGGAGATAAAGGAATTGGCTCGGTTGATCTCTCCTCCCAGGCGTGTCAGAGTTGAGGGATCACTAAGTGTGCATGCCCACAATACCCTGTGTGAACAGCCAGATTCAAGCTGAGGCCAGTGAAGTAGCAATTTCACTGCCTGACAAGCGACTTAGCGATCACCCATGAAAACAAACTTCACAGGCAAAGACTGTTAATGAAGTTACTGTTGTTCTGCAGTGTTCAGGAATATGGTGATGTCAATTAACACACTCATCAAAAGAATAGCTGCACTAATATCTGTACCCAGGAATCAAGGTTTGACATGGTGAGACATGCGAATGGTTCAAGTTCCACACTCAACCACACATGTGATGTAAGCAAGGACGGGTCTTATCTCTGTACCTGACTGACCCAACAGCCACGATTACAGACATCCAGCGAGCAGTGATGTCCTCCATGAGTCACCCTGTTAGTGCAGCACCATTGGCAGACGGCTGCACCACGCAGGACTACATGCACACAGACCGTTACCACGACTGTCCTTAACACCACGGAACCAGAGATAAAATGAGGGTAAACATCAGAGCAGGCGGAGCTACGGGACCTGAAGGGCTTCAAAATGGAGGCTAAGCTAATAATAATCATTTCATTTCTGCTAAACAAACATGTGAAATAGATAAAATGATCAGGTTTCTGGATAAACATAGCCAGGCTATAGTGACTGTAGGCTTGTTGCACCTGGCTGTGTGGAGCTGAGTTCATGCTCTTACCGGCGAGGCCCCCATGCTATTTACTGGACCTCCTCAGCTGCCATTGTTGCTAGCCTGCACATCCATGGCCGCCTCCTCTGTGGGGAGGGACTCTGTATACATGACTGAATCGCAGCAGACCTGGAAGTCATGCTCGTTCAAAGGTTCAAGCTCCAAGTCCACTCTCTTCACGTCCTGCCTACTGTGGCTTTAACCCTCTGAGGCAGGCGAACATGCCCGCACGTCAGTTCAGTCCCGATGTGTCCAGACTGGTTTTTCTGTATTTCTGACCATCCAGCTCAGAGATAAGCTTCAAACACTTCCTGAATCCAGACTCGCCCTTTCAATACCATCCCATCACACAATGATGCATGACTCCTGTCTGGAGCTAAGAGGGGCTGAGATACCCATTGCATGTGTGTCCGTCTGTGTTTTGTGTGAAGCTGACCGCTCAGGAAATCACTAAGGACTTTCCCCCATCACGTCTGAAGCCCTTCAGCCTTCATTCATTCATCATCGGAGACTCATGGAATGGTGGGGAAGTTTACAGCTGCTGGATTTGTTGCAGGGGTGTTAAAGGTAACGGTGAAGATCAAGGAGCATTTATGTTCAAGTGAATTTAAGAGGATATGCAGAAATGAAGGAATTGAGAGGAGGGTTTTATTTGTGTTGCACTGAGGAGCTTATGAGTCTTAGCTGTTTCACTCAGTAGGTTCTCCTGCTGTGAGGATCTGCACACAGGTCAGACCATCGTTAACGGTGCTGGCTACCTGGCTGGCCTTAAACTGCCACAAACAAGGAGTCAGTGTTATGTTGTTTATGTTCAGCCTTTGAATTCTGTACACTGCAGACGTGACCAAAACAACATGGCAGATAAGCTCTTCCCAGCCCCTCTGCAGTGCGCTTGCTTGATTACTAGCTAATCTTTAATGATGGGGCTCCCGCATTGGCCAGGAGACTCCCGCAGTTCAGTCCGATCTCCTGCCACACTTGTATTTTCTCCTGCAATTACATTAAACTCGTTGCTGGATACAAGTATCCGAACATACAGTGAGCAGGATGCTGACTGGGCAATAACAGGGGCTTTGTACATGCTGATTGGTTGTGAACAAAGAGGTTCCGCCCACTGTACATTATTCAAATGAAGGCTGGGCGTTTGGGCTTGTCTTAGCTGCCTGGAACCTGAACGCCACAGACAGGCAACGAAGAGTAACATGACGAGCCACCTAGATAAGCAGCCTGCCTATGTATTAAAGTGCTGTGAGCCATTTTTCCGAATTCGGAAATTTCTGACCTCAGGCTAAGAAGTTTATAATGGAACATGCTAACTGCTCCAGCTCCAGAAACATTAAAATAAGGAAGTAAACGAGCCCCCTGTGACTGACCCATACCTACCAGTGTGTAACACCTCCACCAGCACCAATAACAGCTGTGACTGGATTGGGCATGTACTGGACAAGTTTCTGGATGTAGTCCACATCACTGTTCAGACACTCTTACATCAAAGAATTGGTCAGTTGGTCCAGATTTGGTAGATGCCTTCCCTGGCACAATTCCGAGGAGAATTCCCTGTAGACTGGGATTTTAGCCACTGCTGGTAGACCCGTATGACCGTACGCTTCCATACACCTGCAGATTCAGCTACTTCCTTCACACTATGGTCTTTGACACGCCCAAATGCAGTCACTCCTTTTAGCCAATCATTAACATCTGCTCTGGAGCCATTTTCCACACATGGAACGAGACATTCCCTGCACTGTACCACCTCTTCCCAATCTATGGATCCCATCACTCACACCCTGCAGGGATTTATAGCCCCACCATCCTTGTGCAGCGCCATCTGCAGGAGCCTGAAGTTACTACCACCTCAAACACGCATGGTGACTCATCGTTTGTCCGGGGAGATTATGTTCCTCTGTGTGAAATAATGTGTCGGCCCGTTGAGGAGGAAGAAACCTCGCATCGCTTGTTAGCTAGCTAATTAGCTTATCTGAAGAGGCAGCCTCTGTCTCCCATCCAACACCAGTGCTGTCACTGAGAGAGGCAGTTCTACGGCCCTGTGTGATGTTCAGACAGTGGTTTATTTCTTCTTTCTTTCTTTTCAGCTTTTTTTCTCCTCCTTGTGGTTAATCGGACCTCCGTTCATGAGCTCCATTACAGATTCTTAAACAGCGCTGTTCGTTAGAATTCCCATCCTTAGGATAAAAAATGCAGGCAAGTTTTTCTCGTAGTCTTGAATGATCTGATTATTGCGTTGCACCTTTTGCACAATTATCATTCCAGCCAGTCTACTGAAGGAATGTGCTTCTGTTCCAGGGTCTTGGTAGGAATGTGTAAGCACATAGTTTCCACTGGCTGTCACTGCCACAACCATCTACTTCCTGAAAAACCTTGGTCTCGTCAGACGCGTCCTCCACTACACGACAAACGAGTGAAACATGGGATTACGGTTGCCAAAATGTCGGCCTTGTCCTTTAACTGCGTGGGTGCCCTGTTTTCGCTCGCCAGCAGAGCCGACTCTGGCAGCGTTTTGTTGACGAGGCAGGACCACAGGAGGCCCGGGCTGGAGGCCATTACAGAGCCCCCTTGATGTTGCACGCAGTCAGACTGCTGCCCGTATTTACAGCGAGAGGGACCTTGATTTTATCTCAGGAAATTGGACGCGTCAAGGACAGAGAGATCTGAGGACATAAAGGCAAAGTCCTCATAGCAGTGTTTTACCCCGTAACAGTAACCACAGACCTTCAGTGACCACGTTAAGAGTTCACAAGCGAATAAAGGAGATACGGAAAAGAGCACGGAGCGTCGCTCTGATCATCAGGAGGCCTCGTCTACACATACAGTACTGTCCAACGGGTCCAGGTACCTGAGGAGACTCGGTCTGAAGAACAGTCTGTGGACATATGTGTCCATTAACACAGAATAGCATCAATATTAGAATAAACACAAACAGCATTATTCTGATTGACTGTGTTCATTTAATCATTTCTCCTCTCGGAAGCCCAGTATCGCTTTGAGCCATCATCCAGCACCTGGTTCAGCTAATCAGAGCTTCATTATGCTAAATCAGGTGTGCTGCATGGAATTTAACCCCATCTCCACGTCTGGAGTCAGTCTGTTTATCTGTTAGATCTTTATTTGTGTTTAGTCTAATGAAGTATGTGGTAGTTATAGAGCATAAACACGTAACGACAGGATTAAAGGTTTTTAATGTCCGTAGGTGTTGAAGACGTTTGCACTGTACGGCACTTGTGCATCATTCCGAATGGAATGTTTGTTAATGTACCTCGGATACGTGTTTGACTCTAGCCAGTAAATCCTTGTGTATTAGTCTGGTCACTCAGCCGCAGTGCCCTTGGGCAGTTGTTTGCACTCGGACCACGCCGTGGTCCTATCTGATAGAGTGGGGAAAGACCCATTTAGATGGAAATTGTAATTTAGGTCGTATGTTGGTGTTGATTTGTTGGAATGATGTGTTTTTGAGAATGAAGAAATCATGCTTAATCAAATATCGTGTATTATTGGGCATATTGGGGTACACCACATGGACAAATTCCGTGTACCTCTGACAGGCTATGCTGCAAGTACAGATTTATTTATTTATTAATTCATTTATTTATTTAGTCATTTATTTATTCATAACTGTAAACAGGAATCAAACTGACCTCTCTTTTTAAGCAATATCAAAACATGCAAAGTAATGCAAAACGAATAGCTGCTTATATTAGAATGCAAACAGGTTTTTTTGTGCACTGTAAGGCTGAAAACCACTTAGTATTATCTCAACAGCATGTATATGTAAATTCATATGTATATAAATTATGTTTACATTTAAATTAAATATTTATATTGAAATTATACATGCATTTAAAGCTATTTTACAGACTAATACCAGCTCTAATGTATTCTTAGCTTGTATTTTTAGCAAGACTGAACCAATCTTAAATTGAAAGTCCTCTAGAGTGTTTCCAAAAGGGAATCCTGAAACTGTATAACACATAATATTAGCTGACGAGTGGAAGTGTAGTAACCCATCGGATGTCTTAAAGTGCAGTCCAGAATCTCAGATATGGATTCGTTTATTTGAAGGTGTGTCCGGAGCAGGCGGAGGTGGACGTGCTGCTGATCCACTGTGTCTCAGGGCAGCTGTAGAGAATTGTGCAGAAAGGCTAATAACCGTATTCTCAGCATCCAAAGCAGTTTAGTAATTCCTTTATGAATCTGGATCAAAGGAACTTGACGGTAAACCTGACTCAGTAATCAGGCCTTTACACACACGTCCGTGTATTGTGTTGTGGATTTGGCCGTAGATGCATGTATGATGTGTCCTGTTGGTCAAACCGTTATTATTGTTCTCCCTGTAATGTCTTGCACCATAATTCCTGATAAAGCAGAGAGTATCTGGTCCTCCGTTACACAGACTTGGGCAGGAACCTTCCAAATGTTCACGCCCCCAACCGTGATAGCAGGTGCTTTGATCTGAGCGCCAAGTATAAAAACTCAGCCTTCTGTTTGGCCTGTTCCTTTCAGCCGTGTGTTCTTCACACCTTTGCAGCTTTTTGTATCCTTGTTTCCCGTCTGGTCATTTGTCCATTTGAGGAGTTTCGTTCCAGTATGCTGTATGTTCATTTGTAATCGTGCTCAATATATATTATATATATATATCAGTAACAGCTGACTTACAGTAGAAAAGACATTCTTTATATTCATCTCCAGTGAAGCTGATATTTATTGTGACTTTGATGTTTCCTGTATGTGTAAAGTTCACTTCTAACAGTATGTATTATGAAATGAGTGGTCTGCTTACTGTTAGCATTAGCTACTTTGGTATTTAGCTAGCTGGTGTCCGTGTGGTTTAACATGTTTTCTAATTGCGTATTTCTTCAGTTTGTACATTCCTAATATGTAAAGATGGCAGGAATGGCTGGAGCAATGGACCACCTCTGGTTCCCTAAAGAACCCTTCGGTAGATGGATGTTTCATCAATAACTAGTTTTGTAAAAGCTTAAAGAACCTCCACAAAAGTTCAGAGCATCTACACTGTTGTTGTTTCTGGTGGGCCGAATCACGAGCTGGTTGGCAGCTCTGTTCTAGAGCGGTTAAAGGACTTTCACATCAAAGCTAATAACTCCTTAGGAACCCTTTGGAGTGTGCTCTTTTCCAAGGTAATGTTTTCACTCATCTCATCCAATCTCTCCATGGAGAATCCGCTCTGCTCAGTCATTGTGGAATGGCTGCTTTGCCAGATTTGAGCTGCTAATTTGTGGATGTTGCTAAATAATTTCTCTCCATGGTCCTGTCTGCTATATGCCGTATCATGCAGTCGCTCCACCTCCACACATTGACGGCCCACCCCCGAACATGCCTGTTCCAGTTTTGCTTGGATGGTGGAGACCAGCAGACATCAAGGCCGGACGTGGTCTTCAAAAGGTGGAGGTGCACGTCTCCGTAAAAACTGCTGGTTGCTAAATTCCATGTTCATCCAAAAGCGGTGTCCTGGTTATGTGTATTGAAGAGTTGAGCTGAGTTGCTTATACCTAACACCACTCTGAAATCCCTACACGATGGCTGACGCCACCCATGGCATCTCTCCAAAGTCAGGGCTACTACTTAAAAGCAGAGGCGCTTTGGCAGCGTTGAATCAGCACATTAAAATGAGCGACAGCTTCCCTCAAACTACAAATGTCCTCTTCACTGATACAGGCCCTCCCACTGTTCTTTGTCAGTTCAGCTCCTTTAGCTCCAAATGGCACGGGCTTCGTCCTTGAGCTTTGGACGCGTTCCCAGTGTCTTTGGCCCTAACCACATATTGCCTCACCTACCGTACGCAGCCACCCAGACCGGTCGCACCTGACAGACCTGCGAGAGGAAAACCATAGCACATATTTGGACTTTGTGCCAGTTTGGATTATTCTGAGCACTGTTGTCGTTCTCTTTTCACATCGGGGTGGGCGTGGCTTCCTGTCTATGAGCTATCAGCTGCATAGATATCTGTGATCTTTGGTTACTCAGTGAATTGGCAGGTTTGATTTGGTTTTGGGTTCCCGGATATCCTAAAGGCCAGTATTGAAACCAGAGGTGGTAAATGTGGCACGAGCGATACCCTCCTCCCCTCCTACCCTGACTCTTTCCATGTGTGTGGCATGTTAGACCTGGAAACAGTAGCACACCACAGTACAAGATCAGGCTATAGTTTGTAATCCTGCTCCGTAATCTAAATAGATCAAACCAAACAGTTTGAGATAATCTGAGATCATTTAGGTTACAGCAGCAGCAGTGCAGTTCTATAAGCTTACTAGGTACTAGAAATGAACTTGTAGGAGAAGCGACTGTGGAACCCTCTAGTCAAACAAACTGTTCTAGCTATGCTTGAATGTCTACACTCAGTTTATGTCAATGGTAAATGGGAGATTGGTAAATAAAGACCCCCTGGTTCAGATGTTGCTGAAAGCTCATTAACACCAGTGCAGAAATGTCTATCAAAAGTTGGTGCAGTGATTCTTTCATCGAACTTCCAATTCATCCCACAAGTACAAGGTGAGACCACACTACCTTGGTATTATGCCATCAAGTGCCCAGATGTTTTTATCACATCTCACTCTGTCTAGTGCATTTGTGAGGTCAGACCCTGATGTTGGACGAGAAGATCTGGCTTGCGGTCTCCGCTCTAATTCATCCCAAAGGTGTTCTATTGGGCTGAAGTCAGGCCGGTCCAGTTCTTCCAGTGGCGGCGCTTTACACCACTGCATTCCACGCTCTGCATTGCGCTTGGTGATGTGAGGCTTGGATGCAGCTGCTCGGCCATGGAAACCCATTCCATGAATCTCTCTACACACGGTTCTTGAGCTGATCTGAAGGACACATGAAGTTTGGAGGTCTGTAGTGATCGACTCTGCAGAAAGTTGGTGACCTCTGTGCACTATGACCCTCAGCATCCGCTGACCCCACTCTGTCACTGTACGTGGTCTACCACTTCGTGGCTGAGTTGCTGTCGTTCCCAATCGCTCCCACTGTGTTATAATCCCACTGACAGTCGACTGTGGAATATTTAGTAGGGGGAAATTTCACGACTGGACTTGTAGCACAGGTGGCATCCTATCACGGTACCACTCTGGAATCCACTGAGCTCCGGAGAGCGACCCATTCTCTCACTAATGTCTGTAGGAGCAGTCTGCATGACTAGTCCAGTCCCATTAAAATGTCAGTATGGACCCACTGGTGTTCAGTACCTTCGGTGTGTTAATCAGTTCTACCATATTCAGGTGCAGTTCTGGTTTGAAGGTCCATATGCCCCGTGTGGACTCCAGCTGTTTTATTTCTTTACTGTATTTACAAAAGTCAAGTTATTTAAAGGTACAAGTGTCTTCATGTTCTCTGGGTAAATAAATAAAGCGGATCTTTAAATGTAGTGTGCATGTTAATGACCCAAATGCTCCGTAAGAGCCCTGCTGCACGTTTGAGGGTGTTTTTACGTTGTTTGTACCTCGGGGTCTGGAGTTAATCAGGATGGTCTATGTAAATAGAGTGGTGCACAAAGTACACAGAGCATGTAGCTGAGTTAAAGTAGATCCCCGAGGTAAAACACTCCTCCAGTAAAGTAGACGCTCCTCCCTTTAGACCTCCATTTACCACACGCAGAGCACACGTTTACATGAGGATATGCCAGCTGTGCACATCCTCTTGTTAACAGAAGGCAGGAATACTGCTGTCACACCAGCAGACAACTGTCAGAACGTCCTCCTCACGTGGACAGATGTTTTATGTGTTAGCTTACTCTAATTACACAGAGCACAAAACCCTGCGGGTCTGGAGGCAGGGCAGCTGTCACAGGGCCAGCAGCATTCAGTGAACTGTAATAGGCTATTGTGGGGGAACGGATTTCCAGTGTTGGTAGAAGTGCAGCTACAGGCCGTAAGTCTGAAACTGGAATGTTTGTTTATGTTTTGGACATAAGCAGAATAACACTTCAGAATCTTCACCGGTCTGAATAAAGGGTAAAAGGTTCGCACAAGTCGGATGGTGGTATTTTGGCGTGTTATGGACAAAAAAAGCATCCTATAGTCGTATTCCTGGGACTGAATGGTGATTAGATGACTCTCAGCTGGACACAAGTATGTAATGTAAAATTGATGCGCCTGATCGTTTCTAGTCTGCGTTTTTCAATAGCATGTTATTTATCAAAGTACAGCTCTGGAAATACTTTTTAAATGAAATTGAGGCCAATATTAATATTATTTCCCTTTAATTTTAATTAGCTATGATTTAAAAAGTGTAAATTCAAAAAGTGAAAGTTATTATTATATCAAGTGTTGTTATTAATATTATTATTATGAGCATGCCTTGTTGTTGTTGTTGTTGTTGTTGTTGTTATTATTATTATTATTATTATTATTATTATTATTATTAGTCAGTGTCTGAAAGCAGAATTGTATAGATTAATTAGGTAGTAGAAATTTCTCAGTATACTGGTAACTGTTAACTGTAATAACTGGTGACATGGTAGGGTGTGTGGTACTGCTGTGAGTGCCAAGTTTGAGTTTGGATCAGACACAGGTGTGTTATTAATATTAAATTTAATATTAATAATTATTATTGTTGCTCCAGTTATGATAGAAATCTACCTAAACCATGTTTAAAAAAATAAATAAATCTGGAATGTGCCATAATTGCTCTGGTCAGTTTAGTTTGATTTTGTCCAGTATATATTCGATTAGTAAATAAACTTTATCATCACTGAAATATGATCATTGCTGCTCTTTAAGAAATGAAGAGTCCTGATTTCTCTCTGTGGTTCGTCATTTCCTGATTCAGAAACACAGATCTCAGCTTTCCAGTAGCTCGGCACCAACCGAGAAAGAGTAGAGTCTTCCTCCACCCCCCACCCACACCCCCCAGTTCTCCTGTCAGCGTAAATAAACCTAGAAGCTATCCGGAGGAGTACTCGGGTTCAGAGCTTCAGCTGCGCGTTTCTGGCAGAATCCGGGCAGATTAATGAATTGATAATGAAATTCAATTATACACTTCCATTCAAGCAGGCATTTGGAACAAAAGGTGCCGTGCGGAGTGTCATCGTAAGTTTCGACCTTCGGCGACTGGAGCGCCGTTTGGTGTTGTCACCGTCAGACTTGAATCAAGATAAAACATATTCATTTCCAGGTGACTCCATAAAAGATATGGTAATTGTCCGGCTCCTCATAAAAAGAGGATTGCTTCTCCTTTAAGCGCTCGGATCGCTCCGATAGATCTTCCGAAATGAAGCCTTTTGTTCTAAACGGCTGCCTCGGAGGTGAAGTAAGAGTCTTCATGGTAATCTGTAGTATGATTATTTGTATTTACTGATATGTACGCGGCTGTAATGGATAAGATACTTCATGTGCTTTGTGCTAAAACTGATATTTTCATTTCTTAATAAATGAAGAGTTTGGTGCATCGTAGACACACAGTCTCTGGGATGGATCATACAGGCCGTGTATGGAAACTACAGGGCAGAAACTGTATAAGGCCACAAACACGAATTTACATACGTCCCCCCGTTCAGTCTGTAGGCGCTAAAGGTGCATAAAACCACACAAACGTTGTATACTGTAAAAAAAATGTGTCTTGTCAAATTTCAATTCTCATTTCAAGATTGTTCTTAGCTCATTTTAAAGTTATTTCTTATTTGTAGATTTTTTAGCTTTTTGAAGTAATTTTAGTCAGCAAGGTTTCTCAGTATATTGACAGATAATTTTGCTTATTTTAAGAAGTTTGCTTGTAACAGGCCAAATTATCTCCCAATATAGTAAGATCATTTTGGCTGAGAATATTAAGATATCAACTAGATGCAGGATTTTATTTGCCAGGATGGTTTTAATCCAGTCTTTTATTTATTTGTTTATTTATTTATTTGGGTCTGAATGATTAAATGATTATGATAACCATGGTTACCACTGATGGTTAGTCAAGATACAGTAACCCCAGGGTCCCCAGTGACGGTAAAAATCCCTAGGGACTTGTTAAAATCAGGTTAAAAGTCGTCTCAGCTCTCGTTTAGCAGGCAGAATGGGTCATTTCACACAGCCTCGAGCAAAACAGCTAAGCCAGAACAGTAGAGTTCATGTGTCGTTCTGTTTCTTATTGGGTTATTAATAGTTTCATGAACAAATCGAAGATGTCAGTAAGCACTAGTACTACAACCACAACTTTTACTGAGCTGTTCATTCATTCCGGTTTATTTTCATGCAGTAATTTTGAGACACTCCCTTACACTGAAGTCACCAGAGGAACCAGCTATGGCTGAGTCTCAGGTGGTTCTCTCTGTAGTGCACATGTGAGTCGTGTTTCTGCTCATGTACTTGATGTTAGACGGCGAGTCGGGCAGACATGTAATCAGGGTAGGTGCTGTTATTAAATTGACCTACCTAGTGCACTAGATAGGGAGCAAGAAACAATGAGAGATTTAGTTTTCACCTGATCCCACATCCGGTGCGGTGTAAGGGGCTGTCACTACACCTTTGGACATGAAGGTAAGAGAAACTGCAGAACACTGGACTGCCATATGGCAAGGCCTTGGAACGGGACGGAGCATGATCAAGTCAAAGCAGTTTACAAAATGAACCAATCACACAGCCCCTCACACGGCACCGGGAGCTCAGAGCTTCCACACCTGCAGCAGACCACACAGAAGTTCTCAAGAAGAGAACCCCAGACCACCGATTTCGGAAGGACGAGGTGTTCTGGACTGCTCCCGGGCTCCAAACATATCGAACTCGCAGAGCGAGCGGACCTGTGTCTGGAGAAAAGCGGCCTGAGAGTGAAGTTTTCTGACCCCTGGTTACCTTCACGACTGTAAATACACCTGCCAGAGACCGGGGTAAATAAACTTTTCTGGAATGGTGCATTTTTCACAGGAAGCACTCGGAGTGACTCGGAATGACTCGGTTTACATCTCAGCCTCTGCATTATGCAGAACCCCTTTTCAGCTGGGTGTTCTGTGTATTAGGTGTGTTCGTCTTCATTATGAGCCCACGAGGTTGTACGTCTTCAGCGCCAGTCCTCGCTCCTTCTGCGTCCCGCTCCAGCTCGACGTTTTATTGGATTAAAAAAGCCAGTGACTCTCAGATTTCTGACCTCAGTGGATCTAAATTCAGTGGAGGGAAGTAAGCTCAGCTCAGACACAGACATTTAGAGAGCGCTGCTGAGAGATGGAGCTGATCTCCACCAGGTCTTCCTGTAATTAGACACTTCACTGCGCTGTTCCTCTCCGCTCTCTACACCAGGCCGGCCGAGTTTCCCTGAGCTGCACTGCTGTTGTTCCTTTCTCCTGACTCGTTTACTTTAGTCTTTCTGTATGATCTCTCTCTCTCTCTCTCTCTCTCCCCCCCTCTCCCCGCTCTCTCTCTCCCCCTGTCTCTTATACACATC
>CM067484.1:1250617-1282102 GCA_034552555.1 Semaprochilodus insignis | reverse complement strand
CACACACACACACACACACACACACACACAGGCAGTCGTGAAGGTGCAGGCTGTTCCTTTGTCTCTATGCTCCTGGCACTGGCTGTAACACACACCCATAAATACACCCCCTCATATTTACAGGTTTTCTCTGATCTGCTGCTGTTGCTAAATTCTGTCTGTCTGCACAAACACCTGGGCTGCACCTTCACCCCGTAACCAGGAGACAGTCTGTACAAAATGTGCAAAAGTGAACCACTGCACCTCTCAACCACCACCACACCCCCCATCAACCACCACACCTCTCCATCAACCACCACCACACCCCCCGTCAACCACTACTCCCCGCCCAACACATCAACCACCACTCTCTTAAGCAGCCGTGTTACAGAATGCGCGCCTCCTCCTTTAGGAGACCCATCAGGTGTATGTGCTGTAGATCTGATGGTGTATGCAGTAGGAATTCTGACCTGCAGGTTCTGGCACATGTGTCTCTGTATCCTCCCTGAACCCAGCGCTCAGATGGGTAGAGATGCTTCTTCTCGGTGTTCTTCTGCACTTAGGCCGCTTGTGTTTTCTGCCAAAGACCAGGGGCTAGATTGACAGCAGGGGGTCCGTCAGTCTGATTTACGACCCAGGCTCTACATTGTGTCCCATGATGACTCGAGTAACTCCGCTGTAAGTGGTCGTAGCTCTTGTAGCTCTTGGCAACATCCCTAACTTTGTCCAGCGTGCTGTCCCACTTCTACCGAGTCCATGCAATGTTTATAGTCTTTAGTAGAACATATGAATTATTCCTTCAGTCTACGTGCTCAGAGGATATAAGACAATATAACCAGGGCGTTCATTATTTATGGAGCTCTGTAGAATGAGTGATGGGGTGGGATTAGGGACTCATTTGCCATTAGACATGGCTCAGTTCAGTAATATTTCATTTCATCTCTTTAACCCTTACGTGCAGGGAGTCCTTACACTGGTTTCACTGATCTGTTCAGATGTGGTGATGTAATTACACATGTTATTACATGTTATTACTTGGTTACATAATGGCTACCGGTCTGTGTTGATGGGTTTGAGTCGGCCTGATTCTGATGTTTAGCCCATTTGTTTCGGTGTTAAGAGGAGATGAACACTTAGAGAAGGTGTGAAGGACGTTTTATCTTCAATATGGGAGCAAACTTTACATCAAATTCCAATCATATTCAAATATTCCC
The DNA here is from genome assembly GCA_034552555.1 of Semaprochilodus insignis. NCBI lineage: Eukaryota > Metazoa > Chordata > Actinopteri > Characiformes > Prochilodontidae > Semaprochilodus > Semaprochilodus insignis. The sequence goes on along the minus strand of CM067484.1, from coordinate 1,280,909 downwards.
TATAAAGATCAATAACACCTGGGCTACACCTGCACCTTCACCCCCGTAACCAGGAGACAGTCTGTACAAAATGTGCAAAAGTGAACCACTGCACCTCTCCATCAACCACCACAACCCCCCATCAACCACCACACCTCTCCATCAACCACCACACCCCCCACCATCAACCACCACACTGCCCCATCAACCACCACCACACCCCCCATCAACCACCACCACACCTCTCCATCAACCACCACACCTCTCCATCAACCACCACAACCCCACATCAACCACCACACCTCTCCATCAACCACCACAACCCCCCATCAACCACCACACCTCTCCATCAACCACCACCACACCTCTCCATCAACCACCACACCCCCCACCATCAACCACCACACTGCCCCATCAACCACCACCACACCCCCCATCAACCACCACCACACCTCTCCATCAACCACCACACCTCTCCATCAACCACCACAACCCCACATCAACCACCACACCTCTCCATCAACCACCACAACCCCCCATCAACCACCACACCTCTCCATCAACCACCACACCCCCCACCATCAACCACCTCACCGCCCCATCAACCACTGACATGGCTCAGTTCAGACTTTACATCAAATTCCAGTCATAATAAATTATTCTCTCTAAAGATCTATAAAGCATTCGTAATGCCATATAATACGAGACTTTATAACTGTACATACATGATCATAATCACAAGCACAAGCACTTCTTCTTGGCACAAAATTACATTTTATATATATATACACATGCATACATATGTTGTTAGCTTCACTCATAAGAATATCATCAGTATTTATTTATTTATTTATTTGTTTATTTAGGTGACTGCCAAGATCATCAGTAATGTGTAACTGGTAAATGTGTAATATCTTCCAGTAACTGTGCAATATATGTCTGTGTAATTACAAAAAATAATTTACAATTTAAAAAATTGTTTATTTGTATAGATTATTTTACTTTTTAATAGAGATGTATTTATTCTTCTCATTTTTGTTGTATTTCTTATAAGAAATTTATAATTTTGTATATTTTGTATAACTTGCTCTGTATCTGTTTGCTGTATATTCTGCTGTAATTATGCAAATTCCCTCATGTAGGATCACAAAAGGCTCTTATTTTAAAAGCGGTGTGTAGTGAAACTGTCTATGCTGATGTATTGATATAGGAATATCTACATTGTACGTGCGGTTTTCATGTGAACCTGATTATACGTGGTAAGCCGTCAAAGCCGTCCCGTTGTGGTCAGATCACTACTGAAAAGTGTTTCTGAAATGTTTTACCCCTTTACTTAGTGACACAGAAACTGATTATACTCTCAGATAGAACAGGGTTTAAGGATAGACCGTTTGGTAGACTTGCTTTCAGTGGTGTTGAGGTTCTGGACTCTGGGGTGGTTGGTCCATTGTTCTGAGAACACCAGCAGCTCCTTTGTTGGATGTGTGTGAGTCTCCTTTTCTCAGTGAGGAGCTTCTTGAACAGCTACACCTCCTTTCAGACCTCCATGGTGTTGAGGAGTCTGTGGATGATGGACAGGAACTGTGATTTTCCTGTATCTCAAAAATAGTGGAGCTTCTGAAAATCAAAACTCAGACTGTACTGAGAGTCCTGAGAGTCCAGGCCTCAACATCACTGCATGTGTTTGGGATCAGGAGAAGCAGGAAATGTGGAACAGCTTCCAAATCAAATCCAATCAAAATTCATACACAGTACAACTAGCAGTGAGATGATTTGACAATCACCCGCTCACATGGAACAACAATGTAATATAATATACAGGCAGGATATCTAAAATAGAATACAATATAAAATCATATATAAAGATAAAGATACGTGTAAGATGTTAAATATAATATATATATTTACCGGTGAGACACATACTACACATAGAAGCTACAAAAACAATAAAGCAAAATAGATAAAAATAAATAAAATACAATGAATATATATACTGTGTATATATATAAACAAAACAATCCAAAATAAAATTGCGATGTGGCTATTCTTAAAGTGCAAAAGAACAGGGTATATAAATATGTGAACTTAAAATTTTAAATGCTATGACGGTGCTAAAGATGTTTTCCCCAGTTAGTTCAGTTTCCTCTGAGTCTATAATGAATAACGAGGTTTTTAATTATTAATTTTAATGTTGATTTCTAACTTTTAGTTTTTGAATGGTGGTTTACGCCTCTTTAACGTGTCACGTCCGGTGTGGTAAGTGACGCTCCATCGTCTGGCTGTTTGTGAGTGCACTTTGCTGCCCATCCAGTAACTGGAGAACTGTGCTCCACTTGGTTTCTGGACCTCTCTGCATTATTGAGCGTATGGTGGCCCTGAAGATCCCTGTACAGGCGTCTTTCAGCTCTCTGTGGTGCGAGCGGTGTGTGGAGAGGGAGGACTGAGGAGGGCTTGGAGGGAGAGGCTGTGCGTCTATCACTTCAGGCTTTCAAGTAGGGATGCAGCACGGGAGTGCTAATCGCGAGACCCTAATCGTGTTTCCTCTGGCTAGAATAACTAATAGCCCCCTTCCCCCCCGCCACTTCCACTGTGATCCACTGTTCTCATGGCTCCTCCAGGGGCTGTTAAAACCTAATAGGATTTTTTTTATTATCCCGTGTGCCCAAAAGTCTCTTCCGCAGAGTTTGGCTTTAACATAAAGGCATGTGCCAGTCGCACCCCCCCCCCCTTCACCCCCACACATGTTAAATGAGAGCTAATTGAGGTATTAACCGCTTCATGAATGCACATAATGCCAGATGCAATGCTCTTCTGTCCCCAGCAGCTCTCCGTGTCTCTGCTCCTCTCCTGCGCCTCCTCCGTCCCCTCCCGCTGTAAGTTGGCACTTGCTTGTTTTAAAGCTGCCTGCTAATGTCAACGAGTGGTGAGTCACTTTGTGCCAGAGCAGATTTAATGATGTGGCCCAAAGCAGGACAGCTAGCTTAGTCTCCCTGCAGCTCTCTCCAGCCCACCACCAGCCCCCCGCCTTGCGTTTGAGCCTCTGCTCTTTCTTTTTATGGCTTTCTCATCCCTCTTTCATGCTAAGTTTCAGATTTCCCCCATACTCTGCTGTAAAGTTCAGTTCTGGAGAGCAGATTCATTCTCCATTCGTCTTTGATTTAAGCAGCCAATCGAGAGTTTTAGACCTGCTCTTTTCTGGGCAGCCAATCAGAACAGTACCAGAACTGTCTTCCATAGGTGCAGGATAGAACTGTAGGGTGTAAAAGGTTGGAATAGAAAAATGATGGACTCCAGCGTTAACATGATGATAGCATGTTATTGAGCTGCTTGTTTGTTTGTGCTGTTTACATGTTTTCCCTGTTTGATTCTTTAAACCAGCCGGAGCGGAGCAGGCTGAATGATGAAGGTGGATTGTAAGTGCTGTTTACGTCCGTTAAGTAAAGTTAGACGGTGAAGTACCGGTTGTGAATGTGAATACGTTGCTTTTCTCCACATCCCCTTTGTATTTTAAGCAAAAACTATTTTTTATTTTCATCTTTTACATTTTCAAACTAGCAAAAAAGGAAAAGGGTCCAAAGCAAAACTTTGGGCACCCTGCAGGGTTAGTACCTAGTTGCACCCCCTTCGGCAAGTATCACAGCTTGTAAACGCTTCTTGTAGCCAGCCGAGAGTCTTTCAGTTCTTGTTGGAGGGATTTTCATCTGTTCTTCCTGGCAGAAGTCTTCCGGTTCTGTGAGCTTCTCGGCCCGTCTTGCATGCACTGCTGTAGTCAGGTGTATCCACAGATCCTCAGTGATCAGGGGACCGTGAGGACCGTGGTAAAACCCTCAGCTTGCGCCTCTCGAGGTGGTCTGTTGTGGATTTTGAGGTGTGTTTAGGATCATCCTCGTCAGCGTTTTCAGAGTGATAGGCAGCTGATGAGAAGAACCCGTGGCTGCTGTGGGTATTTATGAAGCTTGGAATTTGGATCACCTGACCTTTCCTAACGATGACTGTGAACAAGCCATAACCCTAACAGGAGTGCCCAAGTCTCTCAAACGTTTGCCAGGCACTCCTTTCCTCCTTTGATCACTCTACAATGATTATTTCTTAAAATGTTAAAGTCTGTTTCATCTTTAACTTGCCTAACTGTTCGCTGTGACGGTGTTCCATGTATTCTGCCTCCCATAGATGTTATGATGTGTGATGGTGCCAAATGAGCTTCATGCTACAGTTTTTAAGAACACGTTTTATAATGCATTATTAAAACCTGAATTTATAAAGTTATATACTCTTATAACTTATACATGGCATTGTGCTTATAATGATGTTATGCCTGGCTTATAATGTCTTATAAACACATTTATAAAGCACTGTGAATACAGAATTCATAGGAACGTTAATTATGATTAAGTACACAGCATAATGTGATAAATCAGGATTACCTAAGTCATCTGATTGCTCCATTCCAGTGCCATGTGTGTTAATGGAGTAATCTGGAATATCTGCGGTATGTGTCCTTTAAATGAATTTCCTCAGAAGATCATTTCAGAATCCACAAATGACCTGTTCATACGTATCGAAAGTGCCCTGAACACTCGTCCTTTGTGTTGGATAGGGTTCCTTTGGTGCAGTACTTCGGTGTAGCATGCTGAGTTGCTGTTTTACAGCACCTTGTCCAGGTGAGGCACCTGCTGTTTGCTGGTTTATATAGTGTTATGCCAGTGTCATGCTATGGTTCGACCTGTTACAGGTCCTGTTGATCCGGCGGTTCGTGTCCTTTCCGTAACTCACCTGCAGTGGACAGCGCGGTCTAATACAGTAAAGAGCTCATGTTGGTGGAAACGTGCACACCTGCCAAGTTTATGAAGTGCTCTCAACAAGTCCAGTAAATGGTGTGGAAGTGGAAGCTTTCATCCACGGCCCGTGGCTCAGCAGCAATACGGAGATTAATTGGCACTGAAATGATATTAGGAACTATTCCAGAGAGAGACTGCAGGACTTTCATATCATGGACTGATGGTGGAACTGGGCCGTTACTGTGCAGTAATTCTCCAAAGTTTTAGAACATTCCAGACAGTTCTATAACCTTCTGGAAAGTTCTCACAGTTCCAGAAGCTACTTGAAGTCTACTCAGCACTGAATGTATCTCAGATGTTCTGGATAATAGAGAACTCTAATTGTACTGAGCACTACAGCAAAGTTTATGGAGACTAAACGCAATTTAGTGTACAGTATACGCGTTATGGGGCAGTTTTTTCATCCTTGTTAAATATTTAGTCATTATGTAACTACATTGTTGATATTAATTTTAATGTTATTATTTATTATGCAACACAATATTATTATTGGTGAACATATTATTCTGTCCAATTATTAATGGAGCTACAGTATATATTCAATTACTACGTACTGTAGATGAAGCTCAGTTGGGTTTTAGGTGCAGATTTGTTCCATAGTGTTGTGCGTGCGGTCTTTAATAACTGTCTTTTCGTGGCTAAACCGGAACCATTAACGGAGTTAGAACACAAAGACAGCTCTTCTACGGACAGGCTGTATGTTATCGTTAAATCTCTAATCTTGGTTCCAAACTCAGACGCACATCCTCTGCAGCTTCATACTGGGCTGTGGTTTCCTGGTAATTAACCCCCAGTTTTCATTTCTGAAAGACACAATAATAGAAACGGTTCTTTATTATCTGTCCTTTTGTTGCATTTTAATTAAATTTGCTCAAAAACAAAAATCTGCAGCTCACGCGGAGCCTGAAGTTCTCTCCGGGCCTGGAGGGTTTTAGGGGAGTAATTACCTGGCCTACTTTGTCCAAACCTATTCTCAGCTCTGAACAGGCTCTCCGGCACGCTGTAAACACTTCACTCGTTTGTAAGTGCCGCCAACCACTTTGACAAAACAATCCAGCTTCTGCTCCACTTCTTCATATTTCCTCTCCAGAGGTGATGCAGCAAGCAAGGATACTTCAGTGCTATTATGACACCTCGTTCCTGGCCGGGAGCCGCAGTGCTGTTGAAATGTTAAGAGCCGCTGAGTGATGGTGGTGAGAGGCTCTTTATTAAAATGGTTTTTGACCATCGTTTAAACCACGTCCCGCGGCTGAGAGGAAATGGGGTTGTTGTGCATTGCAAAAACAAACAGCCACCACAAGACGAAACATGGAATTCCTTCGGATCTCGTCGTTTGCTGAGGTGTCCGTATGTATTCCATGTATTACAATAACTGACTGTTGCTGCCCAGTTTCTCAACTCTCCCCAGGAATAGAATGACATCATATACTGCCCCCTCCTGGGCCTGCGTGGTACTGCACATGGCTTCTGACGTGCTGGCTCCACCCTGGCTCCACCCTGGCTCCACCCTGCTCCACACCTGCAGCTGATCATTGAGACAGCTTCTTATACCCCTCTGTTCGCTGTGGTGCTGTGTGTGCACACCACAAGTATCGAAAGCCACACTGGAGGTCATTCATTTTCAACGAGAGTCACCACGTTCAGTGACGTGACCATGAGCATCGGGAAGTGGGCAAATTCAGCCACTCGATCAGGTTTAGCTCTGCTCATCTTAATGCAAGTGAGCAGTGATGCGCAGTGGTGACCACCAATCAGAGAAAGGGTTCTCACGTTCCCTTAAAACCACTCCCTGATTTGTTCTGAGAGGCTCAGCATTACTGTTTCCAGATTTCCCGTTCCTCATGTGTCCTTACCTGTATACAGGGTCCTGATTAACTACCGAAGCTTGGAATTAAGTTTCAGGGATTGTTGGGGTCCCAGGTGGGCTGCAGCAGGTTTTTACATGATGTATGTGAAACTGGAGAATATAGTGTGGTCAGGGTCATAGGGGTGATCCAAGCAATCCCAAACTTCCCAAGATTCAGTGATGTTGCGGACTGGACTCTGGAATGGTCAGTCCATTGTCCTGAAAGCACAAGCAGCTTCTTTGTTCCGATTACACTTTCTATTCTCATTCACAGCCTCTTTCTAGCTACACATGCGTTTAGACCCGTAGCAGTAGCTTGTCTTCACAGTGGAAGGATGGACACACACAGGTGGGTTGTTTTGGCTCTGAATCTAAAGCGGAGCCTGATTTCTCTCAGTGATGGGAGCTTTAAGTACTGTTTATCTGATGTGGCCGTTTCAGTAGTGTATCTGATCTTGTACTGTTGCTATGAGTCCTGTTTTAGTGGATGATCGTATCTAATACACTCAGAAATGTCTCCTGAAATATGAGTGAGTAGCTACATGCTAGGACTAAGTACAGTTTCAGCGCTCTCTGGGTTTTACCCCAGGAACACGTCCATTAGAATGATTGACTATGACCTGCGAAGAATGTAATCTCCCTTTGCATTCACCTCTGGCTTTAGGTCTCCATGCTTGTATACAGTTTCTTAAGGATAGTGTCCAGTGCTGAGAGCTCCCTGAAATGTGTCACGCAGTGCTCACCGTGCACTTCTGAAGCCTGGGGCCACGACTGCCACTGCCAGATAACTCCAATCCCCGCACAGACCTGGTGGTAAAGCAGGAGCTCCAGCCCCACCGCTTTAGGGGGACACTCATTTACTCTGTTTCCAAACACCTTCAAAGACATCAAGGCCATTATTAGCTTTGCACGGCCTGGCTAGCGTTAACAGCTAAAACCGAGAGACTAGGCAGCATCATCCCGGCTGACACTCCAGCTGTGACATTCACAGCACAAGAGAAAAGGAGCAGGAACAGAGAGAAGACGGGAAGGAATCCCACTTCCTGCGTGTCTTCGTCAGCTTTGTGTTTCTCGGTTTGGTGGGGATTTAAAGTTTTTGTAGCAAGCCTGCTCAAGGGAGCCTCTCTGGCTGGCTCTTCAGTAAACAGATTCCTCTTGGCAGCGGAAAGAGCAGCAGTGCCAGCTCAGACAATGCCATGCAGATCATCAAGTGCTGCCTTGGAGGTAGCAGGAGCTGTATCTGTTACCTTGGTTACTGGATTCCCTCATCCATGGGGTGTCGTTACGAATGAGTGTGTCATTTCTTATGAAGCCCGCTCTGGTGGACGTGCAAAGTGACAGGTCAGCTGAGCCTTCGGATGTGCCTTTAGACGTTGGACATGAATTCCAGGATGGTCTAGTGTTTGAGTTAAATGGCGACGGACGGCGGTTGACCCGGGCATGATGGACAGCACAATAGAAGGTTGTAATAAACGAGATGTGCGGTGTTTGTTTTCATGTGCATTGCTCTGTAGATGGGATCCTGATGTAATGACGTGTTGGCAAGTGAAAGTGCCTCTCATCTCCTACTAATCTTGTAAGGGTGCTATATTATTCCACCACCGTCTAGACATTGTATGTGCATTTACAAAGGAAGGGAGAGGGAGAAAAGGAGGGAGAGTCACGGTTATGATGATAATGAAAACAAAAGTCCAACAGTATCCAGAAATTACATTCAGTTATTCACACTCAACCGGTATATACCCATAGGAGAGCTCTGGCATAGGGGAAGCCCTGAAGCAGCCACACATGAGCCTTAGGTCACCAAGCCCAATGCAATGCAGCGGAACCGCATTCCCCGACGTGGGGGATGAGTTGGAGTGGTGTTTGTAATCCAGAACTAATCATCCAACATCAGTGCCTGACCTCATTAATGCTCTTGTGTTGGAATGCAATTAAATCTACACAGCATCCACACAACAGATGTTCTAACATCTGTAAAACCTTCTCAGAGGGGTAGGGGCTGTCACTGCAGCACAGAGAGACCAAACTCCCAAAATGCCCCTGATGCTGGAGAAACAGGTGTCTACAAACTTTTGGACTCATAGTGTAATATGCCTGACGGCGCTACCCACTGCACCGCCATGCTGCCACGTGTGGTCAAGTTCTAGAAACTAAACGACTAATTTCTTAGCAAGCTTACGACCTGCAGACACTTACGACTTGCAATACACTGATTCATATGGACCGCAAAATCAGGACCTTGTCAGTAATGATTCAAATTACAGCTTCTCTCCAGGCAACACTGACTGAACAGGACTGTAGTGGTCTTATGTAGGCTCATGGTAGAAGTTCTAATCAAGGAAAAAACTGAAATACTGAATCTCAGTACTAAAATCCAGCCAAAAATACTTTGTGACAGACTGGGTTCTTTATCTCCACATTTTAAACCTGCAGCAGGTCCCTGTGTGTGATCTTAGACTCTGTTTTATCCTGCATGTAAACACAGTCACTTAAATAGCTTTTTATCGTCTGTAGAAACATCACTACAGCTCAGCCTTTCTATCTCAGAGCCTCAGCAGACTTACAGCAGAGTGGATCACTGTAATGGTCCTCTTCAACAGAGTGGATCACTGTAATGGTCCTCTTGCAGCAGAGTGGATCATTGTAATGGTCCTCTCACAGCAGAGTTGATCACTGTAATGGTCCTCTCACAGCAGAGTAGATCACTGTAAAGGTCCTCTTGCAGCAGAGTGGATCACTGTAATGGTCCTCTTGCAGCAGAGTAGATCACTGTAATGGTCCTCTTACAGCAGAGTGGATCACTGTAATGGTCCTCTTACAGCAGAGTGGATCACTGTAATGGTCCTCTTACAGCAGAGTGGATCACTGTAATGGTCCTCTTACAGCAGAGTGGATCACTGTAATGGTCCTCTTACAGCAGAGTGGATCACTGTAATGGTCCTCTTACAGCAGAGTGGATCACTGTAATGGTCCTCTTACAGCAGAGTGGATCACTGTAATGGTCCTCTTACAGCAGAGTGGATCACTGTAATGGTCCTCTTACAGCAGAGTGGATCACTGTAATGGTCCTCTTACAGCAGAGTGGATCACTGTAATGGTCCTCTTACAGCAGAGTGGATCACTGTAATGGTCCTCTTACAGCAGAGTGGATCACTGTAATGGTCCTCTTACAGCAGAGTGGATCACTGTAATGGTCCTCTTACAGCAGAGTGGATCACTGTAATGGTCCTCTTACAGCAGAGTGGATCACTGTAATGGTCCTCTTACAGCAGAGTGGATCACTGTAATGGTCCTCTTACAGCAGAGTGGATCACTGTAATGGTCCTCTTACAGCAGAGTGGATCACTGTAATGGTCCTCTTACAGCAGAGTGGATCACTGTAATGGTCCTCTTACAGCAGAGTGGATCACTGTAATGGTCCTCTTACAGCAGAGTGGATCACTGTAATGGTCCTCTTACAGCAGAGTGGATCACTGTAATGGTCCTCTTACAGCAGAGTGGATCACTGTAATGGTCCTCTTACAGCAGAGTGGATCACTGTAATGGTCCTCTTACAGCAGAGTGGATCACTGTAATGGTCCTCTTACAGCAGAGTGGATCACTGTAATGGTCCTCTTACAGCAGAGTGGATCACTGTAATGGTCCTCTTACAGCAGAGTGGATCACTGTAATGGTCCTCTTACAGCAGAGTGGATCACTGTAATGGTCCTCTTACAGCAGAGTGGATCACTGTAATGGTCCTCTTACAGCAGAGTGGATCACTGTAATGGTCCTCTTACAGCAGAGTGGATCACTGTAATGGTCCTCTTACAGCAGAGTGGATCACTGTAATGGTCCTCTTACAGCAGAGTGGATCACTGTAATGGTCCTCTTACAGCAGAGTGGATCACTGTAATGGTCCTCTTACAGCAGAGTGGATCACTGTAATGGTCCTCTTACAGCAGAGTGGATCACTGTAATGGTCCTCTTACAGCAGAGTGGATCACTGTAATGGTCCTCTTACAGCAGAGTGGATCACTGTAATGGTCCTCTTACAGCAGAGTGGATCACTGTAATGGTCCTCTTACAGCAGAGTGGATCACTGTAATGGTCCTCTTACAGCAGAGTGGATCACTGTAATGGCCCTCTTACAGCAGAGTGGATCACTGTAATGGTCCTCTTACAGCAGAGTGGATCACTGTAATGGGGTTCCCAGTAAAGCAGCCCATCCTCTACAACATGTACAGAACACAGCCATATACGTTGTGTATTTGAATTGTAGTGTAGTGGTGCAGCGTCTCTGGCCTTAGTGTTCTATCAGGGAATATGAATCTGTGGTGACACATGATCTCCTTTTGCCCCATCATCGGTCAGCACTGTCCAGCAGTCCACACAAACTGGCATAGAAGACTTTTACATCTTACTGATGTGAAAATGGCAGCAGGCCTGAATGCATGTTGGTCTATAACAGTATACGCTGTCCAGGACAAAGTGAAGGCGATGCTGGGCGATGCTGGGCGATGCTGGGCGATGCTGGGCTGGAAGACTTGGAAATGCTGGATTTCAGATTGCTGGGAAATAGTTGACAGACAACCTGAGAATAGAGGCCAAAGTGCAACAAAAAGTGGGCAAAAAAATCTGTTTCCCAGAAAAAAATACTTCAAAGCGTTCAGAAGATTACACCCTGCGGTGGTGCTTCACGGTGCAGCGCTCTGAAAGCTCTGCGGCTCCCACCCATGTAAATAACAGAACTATTACTGTTCTGCAGATTCTGACAAGACTCTTTAAACAGTTTGATTGCTCTCAATAAATGTAACAATGCACAGCTAATTAAATTGTGTCCTTGTAGGATCCACCGCTCGCACGTCTCCACTTCTTTGCTCGCAAAAAGTGTTTAAGCCCATTACACAGTTACGAGGATGAGGTGCATAAAGCATCGTCTCACCGTTTGCTGCCATGAGCAAACTGTGTGAGGAGGCCATGAAGAAGCCGTTACGTAAATGTGAAGGGGAGAGTTTCTTTGGCACGCACGAGTTTTCCAAAACTTCAAAAAATGAAGACAACAAAGATGTAGTTCAGTTAGAGCATCGAATCGTCTTCAAAGGTAACGAACTCTCTGCTGAATGCCGCAAACAAAAGAACTGTGTTCATAGAGCGGATTTTCCGAAGGCGTTTGAGATTTCTCTATTGCCGTCCATCACGGTGCAGAAATATAGGCTACTGTGATACGAAGTGCTGTTCAGAAGTCGAGCCGGCCTCTGTTTCGCTATACTAGCTGGAATTCAACAGTAAAGTTGATGTATGCACACAACAGCGTTCCAGGCTTTGCCGACTCTCTAGTGTGAGACTGATTGATCTGTAAGCTGTAAGACTATGTAGCAACAGTACCCAACAATGGTGAGGGAAGCTAACGAAGAGAAACAGAGGGCTGGAGGAAGACAAACGGAATGGAGTGAGTATACATTATATGGAGGAGTGAAAGGAAACAAGTGTGATCCCACCCTGTTCACACCACATAATGACAAACAGAGTAATGCACATCTTCCATCCAAAGGTTCGAAGACTTTACAGCCCTCTAGTCCGTGCTTGGCATTGGGTGGGTGACCGTAGGCTTGTGTGTGGAACGTAGCAGCACGTATGCCACTGAACAAACGTGTAGGTGAACCTTGAAGTAGCTGGGTAAGTAGAAAGATGGGTGCTTTTGGACATATGGTGCCATCTTCCAGCTCCTGCTCATGGTGTTCTCCCTGTTGACACATAATCCCTATCTGGGAAACTGACCCATAGTGTAAGTCACATGACATGGTCATTCCACAGTACACCATTCCATCATTCCTTCACACATATGCCTGCTTAGAAAGCTGGGGCCAGCTATGATATGGCAACCCAAACGCTCATGGGCCCACAGTGCTGTGATCAGCCGCCCAGGACTCTGGCCATTTAGCAGCTCTGCTTCTTTTATGTCTTTTATGATTTTCCAGCTTTTTTTGGAGTGCACTGCCTTGCCGGGATTCAAACTCCAGATCCTCAGCATGAAAGGCCGGAAGTTCACCAGTGAGCCAGCAAAGTGTGGCCTCCCTGGTCGAATGATGTGTTCAGCTGAAATGAATATAAATCAATTTCTGCACATATTAAGTAAAACATGAAATTTATTCACAATCGTATTCTGTAGTTAAACAATATTGGCCAAACTTTCTATGAATCAGGTATCTATAATTAATTATAAGTGCATTCATAAAGATCTATAAAGTCTTTATAATGCTTTATAATACTAGATATAAGTCTTGGTAACTGTGCATAAATGTTCATAATCACACACAAACTGTTAACACAATAGTATTAGGCTTCACAGCCAAGAGACATAATGCATTATAACGTATATATTTTCCTGTTATTAACATTATCAGTGAATCAGGTATCATAAAGCTTAATAACTAATGATGGGTTCTTTATAATGCTTTATAAGGCTCCACAGTGAGGCCACTCTCTAATGTTCCTCAGTATCATCAACATGAACATGATCTTGTAAGTGCATATAACATCTTATGAACACTTATAAGCAGTCTTTACTGAGGGTAAGTAAAGCAGTGTTATTGATTAGCTCTATGAATGAATGCATTATGTGAATGAGTGTATTAAGCTTTATGATACGGGTCTCAACAGTAATGTTATGAAGGTATGAAGCCTTATAATGCGATGTTATACCAGTTTATGTGTGTGATTATGAACACTGATGTACAGGTACACAGGCTTATGTCAGGCATTCTAAAACATTATAAAGGCTTTATAGATCGTTATGAATGCACTTGTAATGCATTATGGCTACCTGATTCATAGAAAGTGTTACCACAATATTGTATGTTTTTTAATTTTATCATAATATGGGAAAAATAACAAATTCCCAAAAATGCCATATGGGCTTCCAGTCATGGTGGCATAAAGAGAACAGAGCAGACGTCCTGTCTTATCCTAAGCAGTACTAGAGACGAGTTAAAGACGACCTTAGGGTCTCGGGTTCTATCAAAGATGCCGCTTCTCAGTCTATTGGCTAAGATCGAGTGTCGTATCAGTTCATGTCAGTTAATCGATTTCTGATACGTCCCCTATATGAGCACTACATATTAAACTGATGTTTAGAACAGGGAGTCAGTATAGGAGCTTGCCTTGAAACCGGAATGTTGCCTGTTTGGTCTCCTGAACTGACATGACTGAAGTGCCCTTGACCAAGGCACCTAACCCCGACTGCTCCCGGTCTCCCGGGATAATAAAGGAAACAGCCGCCACAGAAGCATGCTATCATCAGCTCACCCCAGACCTGGTGGTTCAGGCAGAGATGAAAGAGGTTTCATGACACTTCAAGACATGATTGATGGTCACCTGAAGGAAATGAAGGGATCAGTGGAGTTAAAGTTTTCAGCAACAGTTCAAGAAATGCCAAAGTAATTTTCAGAAAAGCCGTTACGTCGTGCACGGAAAGCGAAATGTAGGTGCAGAGAGCGGAAGTTAGCAATCTGGAAAATCACTCCAGGTGAAGGAACTCGTGCCTTCCCGGTTTTCTGGAGGGAGCTGCAGAGACGGATGCAGTCTTGTTCTTGGTAGAATGACTACCCAAGCTTCTCGGAACAGAACCGCTATTTAACCCATCCATCAAGTGAAACACACACACACACACACACACACACAAACTAGTGAACACACACCCACACAAACTAGTGAACACACACACAAACACAAACTAGTGAACACCCACACACACACTAGGGGGCAGTGAGCACACTTGCCCGGGGGTGTGGTCAGCCCTATCCACGGCGCCCGGGGACTCAAACTGGCGACCCTCTGCTCACAAGGCTGGTTCCCTAACCTCCAGCCCACCACTGCCTCTAATAGAGTCTTATCATGCCGTGGTTTTTGTACTATCAACGATTGGTGTTACGTGATTGGCTGCTGGCGAGCATGTGACCATGAGATCACCGAGCGGAGCATCCTGGGAGTTGGAGTTCGGAGGAGCGTCAGAGACGGAGGATGTGACCTATATATATATTTACTGTGTATACTTCTATTAAGGACTCTAAAGTACTACTGAGGTAAAATATACTTGTAATAATTATATTTGTTATATATATATATATATATATTTGAACTTTTATTTAGCCCACAAAACAATGTGCCTGAAATGTACTTGCTGGTATTAAAGTATATTTCTACTACATTATAATATCCTTAATTTTACCTGGGTGCTCACAGGTGAAGCTGTACTAGGCTATTATGAGCACAGGGATAACACAGGAAGATTACCAGCACGGTAAATTTGGAAGGATGAATCCTCTAGGTTACCGACTCCGATATGGCGTTCAATTCCATTCAATTATCAAAGATCCTAGAAGTATTGGGTTGGAATTTATGCAGTTTAATAAATCATTGTACACATCCCGAACGGCCAAGGGCAATTAAAATTAGTGCTTTTTCGGATGGACTGAGTATTCCATCATTGGCAGATGAGTGTAGAGAGTAATTGGAGGCGGATATTTCCGAGATCCGTGTTCACCAGTCTTTCGCGGCGCGTTCTGCTGGAGTCTGCAGCTCTTATGTAGGTTTTCTCAAAGCCTTCCTTCCTAACCCGACTGACCCGTTAATGAATATTTGCTCATATGTAATAAAGGACTAACAGTTACTCATTAAAACAGGCATTAATCATGCTTCTACCTGAGGCTGGGCAGGATAACTCGTCTGCGGAGCTCCTATAGGCCCATTTCATTACTCGCCTCAGATCTGCAGAAGACTATAGCCTTAAGGCTTGGCCAGGTCATCCTGCAGTTACTTCATAAGGATCAAACAGGCTTTGTTCAAACAGGGATTCCTGCTTTGATAACGTCTCCAGACTGTTGAATGTTATACACAAAGACATTTACATACGAAGCATGTGAAGAATATTAATAAGTCAATAGATGGAAATTTAACCCGAGCCATTTTGGATCTGTTAGAAATGATTCGTCTACAGAGGCAGCGGGATTGTTCATGAATGCCATGATTTTACCATGTACTGTATATACACAGATGTATAAGACAAATCTTAAGCTGAGAGAGACAGGAAGAAGTCAAACGTCATCATTGTAGTATTGTAGCTAAGTGTGTCTTTTAAGGTGGAAATTCTGGTTAGATTTTGAGTTTAGTGCTGATGTACACAAACTGAAGTGGTTGGTTGATCAGTGCTAGATGAATATGTGTGTGTAAAGTTACACGCAGGTCGAGTAGGTCCACTACAAGAGGGAGGTGATTGCGCAACACCATTAAGGAAAGTATTTTTTGGCCAGTCTGTATTTTCCTTCTGTGCAGCGCATGGTTGGAATTCTCTTCCAGCTGATATAAGAAGGCTTACAAGTGTACACCTGTAGAGTCTTTAAGATAACCACAACATCCAATTAGATGGGTGTACCCAAACTTTTGGTAGGGTAAATTTGATTAAATGGTGATAAACAGAAACCCAAGTTCTTATTTAATGTCCGTATTTGTTCCGTGTACAGGATGTGTTAATGTATTGTCATCAGGTCATTTCACTGAGGGACGTTCAAACGTTTGTCACTTTTGTGGGCTATGTGTTTCTTCCTGTAGGGTAGTTTGATCATGGTTAGGTGAGCAGCAACAACCAGTTTACCAATCTACAGGTTAATCTCAGTATCGGAGTATCGGCTAATTCAATAATGGTTTGTTGATCAGTGCTAGATGAATAAGTGTGTGTAGAGTTACACATAGGTCGAGTAGGTCCACCACAAGAGGGAGGTGATTGCGCAATACCATTAAGGAAAGTGGTTTTTACCCAGTCTGTATTTTCCTTCTGTGCAGCGCATGTTTGGATCTCTCTTCCAGCTGATATAAGAGAGCTTACAGCAGTAGGTTTACTCTCCAGAACATTGAGCACATGGTTATTGGAAACACGGATTTGTCGGTATAATATGTTGTACGTGTTGTGTTTGATGTAATTGTCTGAGATGGACTGTCCTTTTTAAATAACATATACACGCTCAGGAACCGCAGGTGGAAATTAGCCATCTGGCTAAATCTGGCACATTTACATTAGGAAATATTGAGGTGTTCGGTTCCCAGTTGTAGTCATATCCTTAGAGCCCAAAAAGGCCTTAGAGGGTGCTAGAGGCTGCGGGATGGTCCTACTATTTCTTGGTCCTTTACAATAATTTAGGCCCCAAATTCTACTTATTATTCTTCAACAGTCCTGTATCATAACCTCATGGCAGCAGTACAAACTAACAGTGAGATCACCTCAGCTTTTGTTATGGAGGACTCAAAGTCAAGCTTGACCCTTTCTGTTAGCTTTAGCGGTTGAGCCGTTACCAATAGTTATTAGATCACATGCCCCTGTTTATGGCTTTACGACACCTCCAGCATACTGTTTCATTACACACAGATTATTACTGTGTTATATCATATTTATTCATCCCTCTCAGCTTTAATCACTTAGCTGCAGGATACTATGGGTCAGTATCTGCTTACAGCGTAAACCTGAACAAGAGTGTAATTACTGTGTAATAACTCCACAAACCCACTAAAGCTGTAGTGCCTACTGGTGGAGCTCCAGTAAATGTACCTCTCTGGGCCTGCAGATACCTAACAGCCTTGCACTACAGTCTAAATCACGTTCAACATTAAAGAGCAGAGAAAGACGTGTGTGTACAGATGGAACTGCCACGTCTCTTATTAAATGGCCAGCAAAAATAAATGCATTAATTTTTTAATAGCATTTTTTTCAGCCACTGGTTATAGATCTTCTTGATCTGTTGGAGAATTCTGAGGTGATTTTCTTGTACACGTTAAGATGTATTTAATAATGTCATTATTTTGGATTGTATTTACCTGTACACTAAACCCACTATCCATTTGTTTAAGCACTGCTTGGGTATGATATATATATATACATTACCAGTAAATAGTTCAGACCTGGCTCCTCATAGCAGGTTCTCCTCATAGCAGGTTCTCCTCATAGCAGGTTCTCCTCATAGCAGGTTCTCCTTCTGTGTATCTTAAAGCTTTACTGCAGAATAAAAGACACCAAGGTTTATTACTAAGCAGGTTTGGAGCAATTCTATTGGTCGGTCCCTCATGAATATTCACTAAGCTGAAAGGAGAACTAGAGCTTTTACACTGTGCAGAAAAAGAGATCAAAGTTTTACACCACTAAATATATATTAGAGGTGGAGATATGGAGAAATATCATACTGTGGTACATCAAGAGGACATGTGGTGTATCAGGGTATGTACTGGTTCAGACTCTCATCGGTTGGAGCTGTTCAGTGTACGACTGTAGAGTCTTTAAGACCACCATCTACATCATTTAGGGGGTGTAGCTAAACTTTTGACTGGTGGTGCATGTTTGATTAAATGGTGATATACCTAATAGATCAATACTGTGCGTGCGATGGTGTGTCACATTCTGGGCTCTGTGTTTCTTCATGAAGGGTAGTTTGATCATGGTTAGGTGAGCACCAACAACCAGTTTACACATCTGCAGATTAATATCAGTATCTGAGTCTCGGCTAATTTGATATCTGGTACTGGATAAGAAAACTCAGCTTTGTAACGTGTGTAGCAGTAATACAGGAGCACCTGAAAACGGAGAACCAGAGCGTGAATGAGAATAAGGGAAGGGTGGAGGTGGATTTGGAGAGAGGAGGGAAAGTAAAATCAATGTTGCATGTTCTGTAAAACACTGTCTGCACAGATAAATCAGGGCATGAGATTATCCGAGAGCAAAGAACAGAAGCTTTTCATCAATTGCAGATCAAGAGCTGCTATTGATCCTCCAGGCCCTGCTGCAAGTTTGACACTGGCCAATTCTTGCTGCCTCGTGCGTTCATAGAGACCCCCGCCAATCCCCCTCTTTGTCTCTGCTGATCGAAGCCTATATTAAATAAAAGACTGTGAGGAATAGAGAACAGGCGATTTAGGCGTACTGGGCCAGTCGTCTATCCCACCTGCGTCCGTTAATAAAGGTGAACACACGTAATATGCTAGTGATGTCACAGGATGGTCTTACAGTATTGCCTTATCGTGTTGGGCTGTTCAGCTCGTGCGGTTAGGCTCAGGTGGTATAACAGTAATGCAGAATGTCAATTAGCAACAATTTCTTATTTCCCTAATAAACTGTCAAATAAACCAACAGTATGATCTTAATTTAGATTAAAAAAGAACAAAAGTTCAAGTTTTCATTAATCACTAACTGATAAATCAGCACTGCTAACGAGCAAGGCACATTAGCACTGCTTGTGGTGTTGGTGCTAGTTTACTTAGCAAGCAAACAAGCTGTACACACCACAGAACAGGTTCAGCCAACTGTCGCTCCAACACCCGTCGCTCCAACACCCGTCGCTCCAACACCCGTCACTCCTACACCCATCGCTCCAACACCCGTCGCTCCACCAAACTTCCTTTGAGCCTGTATCCCTGTGTCAGTGGAGCTTCAGTTATCCAGAATCAGATTTCTCCTCTGGCGTGTGGAGCTGTTAGCCTTAAAGCTAAACTAGGGAGTGTATCATCAGCAGCTCGGCACCAGTGTCAAGTGTAGGGCTACCACATCACCCCAGCTTAAACAGCACGGCTGGGTGAAGCTGATTTGGTGCTCGTTTAGACAGTCACGCTACATGGCCATGCTGGTCGTCAGTCATACCAGCATCCAAAGCACAGCATGCCCAGCGGTCCAGTCTCAACATTTACCCATTTCAGTTGTTGTTTGTAGCTGATACATCGTGAAATTCTCATTCTGAAATTGTTGAAACTTTATTTTTCAGATTATTTCCAATTTTTTTTTACCTGTTATAAGTGATTTTAGTAAACTGGACTTTCTCACTATATATGCAGGTAATTTGTGATTAAAGTGATTGTGAGCAAAGTGATTAAAGCTAGGAGGGATTAATAAAAATCTTAAAATAAGCAAAATTATAATAAGGCAATATAGTGAAAAAATTTGGCTTATTAAAATGATTTAAAACACAAATATCTGGAATTAAGTACAGTAATCTTAAAATGAGTTTACAACAATCTAAAAATGGGAATTTTAACATTTAGAAATAGGGTTAATATCATTTGTGTCAGTGTGTATTGGTTTGTTTTTGTTGTGGGCGTTTGAGAGGACAGAATGCTTTATTGCAAGCTGCATGTTCATACAGCATTCAGAAGTACTATATTAATATATTGAGAATATATGCACCTATTTCTGAGTGTTTGAGATTATTAATTTAATAATTTGAGTTGAGTGATTTAATATGGAGCAGTCAGGGCACATATATATATATATATATATATATTTTTTTTTTTTTTCTTTTTGTATTTATGTAGGGCCTAAATACTGTAGGCCAAGGCCCCAGTGCTGGTGGGATTGGGTTTGGCAGGTTTGGCATATTTAAATCCACAGTGAGATTAATTTGACAGCTAGCTGGTGAACAGCTCCACAAACCGCAGGACAGGTTTGATTAATAAACCATCACTGAAACAAATCGTAATAATTCATAGGTTATAATTTAACTGTGTAATCTGTGAAATGTTTTATTGCTGCTAATGAATAATTATTTAATGAACATTAATAAACAGACGTCGACAGTTACATACCGGTTTTTGGAGTTATGCTTCCTCTGATCTCGCTCGCTGCTGTTGTGCCACAGCCAACTCGCTGCTCTTAGCGCAGAAGCCGAAAGGTGAGAGTTTGTCATTTGCTCTGATGAGATGAGTCAGGCTATTAGCAGAAGTGTTAGCACCTCTCGGGGTTAAAGGTGCGGCGGGGTCCAAAACATCTCCTGCACCCGTCAGTCCTAATTACACTCCAGCCAGACGTCTCAGTCTGAAACAGCTTACGTGCCACTCGGATCACATTGCATGCCTGCCATGTCACATTTATCCAGGAGTCACAACACGGATGGCACAGTCAGGGTCGAGACTTGAATCAGCTCATAACATTACACGCCCATTAGGCTCTCAAAGGAAACAGACACAGTGTTAGACTGTAAGCAGTGCTGTCCACAGCTAACATGCTAACATGCTGCAGTCTCACATTCAGTCAGCCTACTACACTGACATACCAAACGTCATGTGATATCAGTGTGTAGATGGATTATGAAGGGGTGTTACCTCAGGGGATGGTACGGGAACACCCCACCCCACACCACACCTGTATAAACTGTGAGGTGTTATGTTGTGAGTGAGGCTGAACACTGGCCAGCGTGCTCCTGACAATGAGACGTGGATTATTGGAATGAGGCAGGATAGTGGGAGTCAGACGGATGGGACATTCCATTTCCGACATTGTGCAGGCATTTAACATTCTTTGATCCACAGTGTCACGTGTGTACCGGGAATACATCATAGACAGCATTACCACCCACGGTGGACAGTGCAGTGACCATCCACGGGTGCTTAATGATGGTGACCGGCGGCGTCTGGCTAGAACTGTCTGTGTGTACAGACGAGCGACTCTGACAGAAACCACATCCACATTCAATACAGGAGACCCACACGCATATCCCGCAGGTCAGTGCAGCGTTCTTTAGCTTCCATGGGATACGGGAGCAGAAGACCCACCAGAGTGTCTCTGTTAACACCACCACACCGGACACAGCACCTCACCTGGGCTCGTGAGGCTGCTAACTGGACTCTAGAGGACTGGCAACATGTGGCGTGGTCTGAAGAGTCACAGTACCAGTTGTTTGGGGCTGATGGTGGGGTTTGTGTTGGTGCAGACCCCATGAAGTCATGGACCCCAGTTGTCAACAAGGCACTGTGCAGGCTGGTGGTGGTTTCATAGTGGTGTGGGGCATGTTCTGATGGCATGGTTTGGGTCCACTGGTTCAGCTAAACACGTCACTGACCGGTGCCGGTATGTTTCACTGCTTGTTGACCATTTGCAGCCCTTCATGGACTTCATGTACCCCACAGTGATGGGATATTCCAGAAGGATGATGCACCGTGCCATCGGACCCAGGTTGTCCAGAAATGATTTGAGGGGCATCCTGGAGAGTTCTGATGAATGGTGTGATCTGCATGTTCACCTGACATGAGTCCAATTGAGGTATTCCACTGCCCTGCCTTGTTCAGACTCTGATAATTCACGTCCCCTTGCCATGAGCACGCTGGCCAGTGTTCAGCCTCACTCACAAGATAACCTTTGGCATGTCGGTGTATTTGAGGTCCTGTAAGATCAGCTCTGAAGACAGTCGGGTTTTTGTGTTTACAGATAAACGCTGCACCGTTTTTACTGGACCCATATCAGATTTGTGTCTGACTGTGTTTCTGTGCTTTATCGGACTTAATCCTTCAGTGTGGAGGTGAAAAGCAGCTATTTTTGTCTGTTAATCTGCACTTTAATAGCGTGATTCCTCCACACTGCTGTCGCATTCACAGATTGAACACGATCTAACAAAGCCAGATCCTTATTTGTGTCAGCTACTCCGGAGTTCCAGAGTCTCCGAATACGTTACACACAGCTTCAAAGCTTTCCAGACACCTGCTCATCGGCTTCTCCTGAAGTCAGGGGCGTGAACAGGGAGTTGGCTCCTAGAGGAACAGCCTCTAGTCCTCTGAGAAGTACACTAGATGTTGGAACATTGCTGTGAGGATTGTATTGTATTCATCAACAAGAGTATTAGCGAGGTCAGGAACTGAAGTGGGATGATTAGTATTGGATGGAGCTCCATCACTCCAGAGAACGGTGTTCCGCTGCTCCACAGCCCAGTGCTGGGGGCTCCTCCCCCATATAGTCAGAGTTTAGTCTTGTGCTGCCAGGCTCTCCGGGAAGACTTCACGTGACCAAGAGTGAGTTTTCCTTTGGAATTCTGCTCCTTTAGGACACTGCAGTAATGAGATAGCGGCAGAACGGTGTGAACTGGAGTGAAGATGGGCTTCAAATATTATTGTTCAATATTAATATACTAATACTGTGTTGCTACTAAAGAGTAATAAGAGGCTTATATAGGCAACATAACTTGATCTCTTGATTTTGACCAAATCTGCCCCATTCCACATTTCCCACACCCCAAATCATTTATACTGTACATTTCTGTACAAGCAAATCAGTGTCAGATGCATAACACCATATCAATTTGTTTAGAAATATGTATCTTTATATTTTTGGATCAGGAAAGTTTAGCAAATGCTAACAAACACCTTTTGCTGTAAAAAGGTAGTATGATTGCCTTATGTTTTGTTGAATATATGAACCTTTGATGTGTCATTATCCAGTAATTTTAGTTTATATTTATTTCTTGAGTTTAATAAATTGGAAACAAATAAATCATATAAATATATAAAATATAAAATGTTCTACGTTTTGCAAAGGGCACTTATTTTTTTTTTATTAAGTATAATAATAATAATAATAATAATAATAATTATAATAATAATAACAATAATAGTAATAATATTTCTTGTTGTTGTTCAAATGTGCAGAACTATGTTCTCTGAAGATGGTGTATATTTACACTGTACTAAATTAGTTCAAACTTTTCACTTACAGTAAAAATATACTTAAAACAAAAAATTAAACAAAAATCATTTTGTCTGTAGGCGGAGCCTTACTTTAGCCACACCCTTGCATTTTAGAGCAGGAAGTAAGACTGCATCCCTGCATGGACACATGGTGAGCAGTTAGGTCCCACTGTTTGGAAGTAAATGTGTCCCAAAGTCTGAAAATCAGTGTGTCAGATTTCTCTGCCCAAAGTATGATCAGAATAAGAAATATTTAAGGAAGAGAAGAATATTAATAATCAAATACTTGAGGGGCCACTTGTAGGCTGGGGGTCCGCATATACCACTTCTATCAAGATACAACTATCACGGTACAACACAGTAAACTAGTATACATAGACATAACAAACCTCGTTATAACCTCATTATAAGCTCGTTATAAGCTTGTTATGTTGTAACTTTAGCCATATTAATCCAGTGTTATCAGCAGAGCACAGACGAAGATCATGAGGAGATTAAAGCAGGTCATGGACTTGCTATGGTTATAACAGCCTCACAAGGCTGTGTGTGTGTGTGTTTCTGTGTGTGTGTGTGTATGTGTGTGTTTCTCTGTGTGTGTGTGTGTGTGTGTGTGTGTGTGTGTGTTTCTCTGTGCGTGTGTATTACTCAGCCTATCCTTGGCCTGATGACTCATCCTAAATGTTATTCCTCAGATTTATAAATTGCTACATGCATCTTGTGTGAAGCTGCTCTCATGGAGGTTATTTGCACTAACATCAAAAATCAGAGGGCGTTACGGGATCAGTCCAGCAGGGATTGACCGGCGTCGGCCTAATCACAGCCTCAGAGCGTGCTGTTGGTCATGCATGTTGATTCTAACCCAACACTTGGGACGTGGAAATATACCTATATATATATTCACAGCCTCCAGACGGTGTGAAGCCACCGATACCTGTGTAGCACTTTTAAAAGCATTAAAATCATTATTAACAGCTGTGTACGCAGGTACGGGTCTCTCCACTGGGATGTGATGTGTCCCTCTGGTGATCACTCCAGACATGGCAATTTACTGCACTTCCCCACATGAGGCGATATCTGTTTGACCCATGTGTAGCATGTGTGACTAAATCATTTCACGTTAGTCAGACACCTGAGATCTACAGAATTACTGAGGTTTTCGGTCCGAATTGATCCAGTAGATTCTCGTATGGTCATTCCTCCAATATTATAAGAAGCATGTACCATCCTGCTACCGGACCGAGGCTGTAGTCATGCAGAGCAGCCGCACACAGAGGCTCATGGGAGGGCCCCTGGCTGTACTCTGTGATAGTGTGGACGTTATCAGTGTAGAAATGTTAATAGGCTGTGTGGAGCTGGGGTCTGTGTACGTACTGTGAGCTGACGGTTTATGGCAGGAAGTGACCTGCCTGCTTCCCCGCCATGTCAGTAGGGCTAGGCGGCGGTTCTTGTGTGCTTCTAATTAACAGAGTATTTACATTTATCTGGTCGTATCTTCAGATTATTACTACCTTAATATTTCTGCTGTTCCGTGTCCTTTCCTTTTCCCTGGCGATGTTTCCCTCTATTCTCTCCTTCTTGGTTCTCCTGCTTCTCTGTGTCTCTACACACTCATCAGTCCCCTCGTCTGTGTCTAGGCTATTACCACTTATAGTCTTTATCATGCTCCGGGCTGTATTCAGCCTTTAAGCTCATCAGACAAACATCGGACATTCCCCTGTGACTGATCCGTACCTACCAGTGTGTAACACCTCCACCAGAACCAATAACAGCTGGGACTGGATTGGGCATGTACTGGACAAGTTTCTGGATGTAGACCACATCAATGTTCAGACACTCTTACATCAAAGAATTGGTCATTTGGGCCAGATTTGGTAGATGCCTTCCCTGGCACAATTCCGAGGAGAATTCCCTGTAGACTGGGATTTTATCCACTGCTGGTAGACCCGTATGACCGTACGCTTCCATACACCTGCAGATTCAGCTACTTCCTTCACACTATGGTCTTTGACACGCCCAAATGCAGTCACTCCTTTTAGCCAATCATTAACATCTGCTTTGGAGCCATTTTCCACACATGGAACGAGACATTCCCTGCACTGTAGCACCTCTTCCCAATCTATGGATCCCGTCACTCACACCCCACAGGGATTTATAGCCCCATCGTCCTCATGCAGCGCCATCTGCAGGAGCCTGAAGGCACTACCACCTTAAACACTGGAAGTGGCTCATTGTTTTTGTCTGCTGGGCTGATGGTCTGCTGTGTCCTTCGTGTGGTGTTAGCGGTTGTTCGTGTCGTGTTTGCTGTAATTGTGTTTTTTGTTTTGTCTGATGTCTCAGGGTCTTTTAAAAGCTTTGAAAATGGATTTTAATACAGAAAGCTTTTAAATGTGTCCATCTATTTCTCGCCCCCCCGTCTGACCTGGATTGGGTGGTTATTGTTGTGCACAGTGCTGAAAGCGAACACATGCGCATGATGAATCAGAATGTCATCACATAACTCACTGTGTAATTAAATATGTATGACATGTGTATAAATGTAATACCTCACATTTGAATAGGATATGAAAGGCGTTGGTGAGAACCTTTGGCTTACGTTGGCGTAGTCTTCGGAGGAGTGAGAGTCAGGACTCCCTGTTGGAACACAGCTAATGTGGTCTGTGCTGTTTTGCCCCTGCCTGGGAGCTGATCCCTTGTCTAATGAGGCTCCTGATAAATCGTGGGGAAGTCTAATTTTTCCTGCGGAGCTGCAGCTCAGGATGCTATAAATAACTGTCTGCCGCATTAAAAAGCCACATCACCCGCCCGACCCCCCACCCACACTGCCCCACCAACCTCCACCTCCAGTTTATTATGATCCAAGGCTATCACTGGGGCAGGCTGGGTGTGAGCAGCGCTCCGCTTTCTGCTCGTTCATTCATCTGTCCTTTTCTTTCACTTCGTCTGCAAGTGCAAATGTTTGTCTTGTCAAAACCTGTTGAGGCTGGGTGTCTCTGTCTCCACGGGAGGCTCTTAGTCGGCTCCTGTGGCTCTTTTTGCTCCTTTTGTTGAGGAGAAAAGGCTGAAACACAGTCATCTGACACATGAGTGCTTCTGCTGGGAGGGAGGAAGGTGGGCTTTGCCGGGGGGGAGCTCTCTCCTTTGTAGAAGGTCATTAGCTGGCCGGCTGGAGGCCGACAGGTCCCGAGGTGTCACTCCAGGCTATGATTCCGCATGTTTTTTATTCCAGGCTTTTTCGTGTGGCCTGGATTTTGATATTCGGACACTTCCTCTCCCTCCCTCTCCTCCCCACCGTCTTATCCTCGGTTGAGGGTCTTTAAGGTTCCTCGTAGATGAAGGTCTTGTGTGGCGAACAGTAATCTCCTTTCCGCTTGCTTTGGCCACTAAGCGAGCGAGTGAGCGTGTTTCATTCGAGGAGAGGTGGAGAGAGAGAGAGCAGACGGGAGGCGATGTCCACCGCGGTGCTCTTAAAAGCACACAGAGACGCTCAGCCGCATTATAGGAGCGCCTAATCCCCACCCCAAATCCACAGGACTTCCCCGCAAGTCGCCCGGAGGAAGGCACAATGCCAAGTTTGAAAATCTGAAATGAAAGGGGAAGAGTGAGATCGGGAATTGGCCATGCCAAACACTCTCACCTCTTATCTCAGCAAGTGGAAGTGTCTGAAACGTGTGCAGTAAAAAGTCGAATATTTCGTCTTATTTCCGTATATTCCGTATTCCCTGTAAAACCACGTCCAGGCGGTGCAGACTCGAGGGAGCTTGTTTCCAGTGTGACATTGTTTCTTACTGTGGGCTATAAATATGAGCGAAGGTCTGCGGTGGAGAAGGACATGGTCACTGCCGACAGCATGGTGTTGAGCCACGTCCTGACTCTTCTCGTGTGCATGCGTGTCCTCCATATGGATGTAACAGACCGTGTTTGATTTCTGCTGTTTCTGTTTATAACACACGGCTCCTGAAGAAACATGTTTAGAAATAGAAGCACCTGTGAGACATACATGAACACACTGGGGGAGTTAGAACCTGCAGGTGAGTCAGAATTCATATCCCGTCTGAGTCTGAGTGCAGTGTTGAGTTACACAGTCAGATTTAGTGTAAGTTACTCTGCCCTCAATAAACCGTTAAACTAATCGTGCTGATGTTGACTGAATTATCCCAGGTGTAAATCCGTGTATAGTATTAATAATGTACGTCTGATAATTAATAATATTAATAATGACAGAGTGTTTCTCAAACATCCAATCAGACGTTATAGGATGTGATACAAACTGATGAATCCTCAAATTGAGTATGTTGTACGTATTAGATCCCACATTACACAGCTGGTTTATTTAGGGGATTTTATTTTAGTTTTATTTATTCATTCAACATTATTCAACATTGGTGAGATAAGCTGGACTAACAGTTTGAATCAGTTGCAGTAAATCAAGTTCAATCAATCTAAAGGAGATGAATTGTAAATGTATTAGCCGGTAAAGCTCAGCCAGCTGGATTAATAGAATTAGCTTATTTTGAGGGAATGTCATTCATTGTGTGGAGACCTTTCCATAATTCAGTTATAATTCAGGTATGAAATCTTCTACCACTCTTAAAGTGTAGTTAAAGTTATCTTCAGTAAGATCTGGATTGGAGTGGGCTGAGAGGCATTTTGCGATGTATTTATGGATAATATTTGGGTGACTGTTGATTTCTGGTGTTAGTAAGCAAAGTTTGTGCAAAGTTTGTTATTAGTTCTGCTTTAAAAAAGCTAATTTTAGACATCAGAAAGGTCATGACCGATCAACTACATCTGAGGTAAGAGGAAATCAGATGAAGGAATGGTTATTAATTAGAATTTTTCACCACACCGTTCAAGTTTCAGGTTTATTTGTCATTTGCACATGTCAGGATGTTTATGCATTGAAATGCTTGTGGTGAGGCTCAGATTGATACTCTACAGCAGGGCAGCATTAATATACACACTAACTAAACACACTAAAATAAAGAGATATATTAAATAAATACAAAATACATAAAATATACACAAAATCCAGAATATACAGAGATGGGAGCGGTCTGTAGAAATTCTCTGATATGTACATTTATTAGACAAGGATAGTCTGAGAGAGAGCAGAGACATCTCTCTCAATATATAATATCTATATCTATATCTATATCTATATATATTTGTGTGTGTGTGTGTGTGTGTGTGTGTGTGTGTGTGTGTGTGTGTGGCTGTTGATTAAAGTGATATTGTCCATAGCAGTGATATATTAATAATATAAGGTGTCGGAGTGCAGTAGAGTTGGTGAAAGGCTCACAGCTTGTGTTGCTTTCATTTAAAGCCTCTGTGGATAATCTGTAAAGGGCTATAACACAAACAACACATTAACTCTGTTGTAAAGGATGTTAGTGACTGATTCGTTCATTAAAACGCTTATCTGGATTTAAAATGGGTTAAACAATTAAAATTCAATAAAATATCAAAACTAGAGAAGTGAGATCCGGGGCTTTGATGTGAGGTGAAAAAAAAAAAAAAAAAAAAAAAAAAATCAAACATCAGGATACGTTTCATACCAGGGTTTTTGTGTGTGTGTTGGGGGGGGGGTTCAAAACGAGACGCTAAGCTCTTTTTGATGAAACCATCAAAGACACACATGATCTGAGCCATCACGTTGAGCCGAGGCGAGAGGTACAGGCGGCTTGCCGTGTCTGAGCCGAATTCACACCGTGGTTTCTCCCCCAGTCAGTGAGAGGCTTCTCAGAGGCCTGGCGCCGTTTGGCAGGTACCCACAGGAGATTCCTTGGAGAGCTCCTGAGCGAGATCTGGTGATTTGCACAATAATGACAGACACTCCTCCAACTGTGTAAACATTAAAGCACAGCATAAATGAAGTGGCATTAAACAGCTAATTGAATTGTGTCTCTCAAATCAACGAGATGGAGATAAAGGGAGCGAGGAGCTAATTTACCTTCCTTTGATGAAGGTGACCTCAATTAGTTTTGCTCATGTCCTAAATGACGTGTTCCTGAGACCACAAATAAATGTCAGTGATGATCAGGAGATGGTTGATGTGGTGAAGTGTAGTCTGGAGCGGATGGATTCCTCCCGTAGCTGTGTTTATGACTGTTTATTTCTGAGATGTAATAAAGGCGACAGGACTTAAACCCTGCATCGTTTCCCAGTTACTGGCATATACAGGCATATGGGACTCTAAGCTGGATTTCTGAAGGGCAATTTAACACTAACACTCTGAGATAGCTGTATGTTAAAGACTCGTTATGTTTTGTCCTATGTACATGTATATTCATCCATATGTACAACACCAGCTACTCATACACTGCAAGACATAAGTCAAATAATCTTCCATCCAGTTGATGCAGCTTAAGATTGTTGTTGCTCGTTTGTAAAATTTAAAAGTCTAGGGGTGCGTCTATGGTGTGTCTAGGGAGAGTCTATGGAGAGTCTATGGAGAATCTAGGGAGAGTCTAGGGAGAGTCTAGGGAGAGTCTATGGAGAGTCTATGGAGAATCTAGGGAGAGTCTAGGGTGAGTCTATGGAGAGTCTATGGAGAATATAGGGAGAGTCTATGGTGAGTCTATGGAGAGTCTATGGAGAGTCTAGGGTGAGTCTATGGAGAGTCTAGGGAGAGTCTATGGAGAATATAGGGAGAGTCTATGGTGAGTCTAGGGAGAGTCTATGGAGAGTCTAGGGAGAGTCTATGGTGAGTCTAGGGAGAGTCTATGGAGAGTCTAGGGTTCCCTGTAGGAGGAATATTATGTTCGCAGCATACGGCCGTGTTTTGTTATATAGGCAATATATCGTTATATAGCTGTCAGATCAAAGCCTCGGAACCTTTGAACTGTACTGTCTTTAAACCCTTTGAAGTGGCCTGTAGAAATTACCTGAAATTACCTTAATATTACAACAGCATGCATTTACCTTACTGTATGTACTTTATCTTTTCCTGTAATTTGCCATCAGTCTTTGAAGTGGTGCTGTCATTGTTATAGTCATATGCCCACATAATGCCAGTCTGACTCCATCAGCTCCACTGACCGTATAGAACCCTCTGTAGTTGTACAGGTCCAGACTGTAGTCCATCTGTTTCTCTGTGTACTGTATTACCCTGTTCTTCAATGGTCAGGACCCCCACAGGACCACCACAGAGCAGGTATGATGTGGG
>CM067484.1:1238218-1250293 GCA_034552555.1 Semaprochilodus insignis | reverse complement strand
CTCACTGTCCACTGTATCAGCTCCACTGACCATATAGGACACTCTGTAGTTGTACAGGTCCAGACTGTAGTCCATCTGTTTCTCTGTGTACTGTATTACCCTGTTCTTCAATGGTCAGGACCACCACAGGACCACCACAGAGCAGGTATGATGCGGGTGGTGGATCATGACGTGGTGGTGGTGTGTCAGTTCATGAAATCATTAAATTAAAGGAATGCTGTATTCCGCTCCATCCCTGCTATCCCTGCGATTGGCTGCTCGTATCCTCTTTTGCCCATATAGACTCACTCCATAGACTGAAGCGTGTGAAGCGATGGCTGATTTGAGCTCTGCTGCTGTTCCAAAGCAGAATCGCTGCTATGACTTTTGCTCTCTGCGTGTCTGTATGCTGCGGCTGTTTCTCCAGGTGGTTTATGAATGTTGGATATTAGTACACTGTATATAGACCACACGCCCCAAACAGGGATCTCCATCCTGAACAGCCACGACTCAACGCAGTAGTGTTTGTTCAGACGTCCTGCTTCAGCACAGAGAGTCTGAAGTTAAAAGTTCCGGATGATTGTTTGGAAGTATGGCTCGCGGGTATATTAGCAGGAACTGCAGTCGTTGCTCCCGCGGAACGGAAGCGTTTTCCTCTGTTGTGTTTCTGAGGAATGGCTCTGATTCCGTCTGGTGAGCTTATTGATGAGGATCTGCAGCATTCCCGGGTAATTAGGAGCAATCGACTGAAGTTTATAGAAATGAGGAACGATTGCTCGTCGTGAAAACGGAGCGTCCAGTAAAGAGATGAGAGTACAGCTGTGGGGGAATAAGATGGGGAGATTTAAAGGCCAGGGCTGATATTGGACCTTAATGAAAGCAGGTCTCTGTAACGGAGAGCCGGGCTCTGCTTTGGGAATTGACAACCTGTCTGTAATTTAGAGACTTTCCCAGGAGAGACTAGTCCAGTTATAACTCCACTTCTCTCTCTCTCGCTCCCCCTCTCTCTCTCTGTCTCTCTCTCTCTGTCTCTCTCTCTCTCTCTCTCTCTCTGTCTCTCTCTCTCTCTCTCTCTCTCTCTCTCTCGCTCTCTCTCTCTCGCGCGCTCTCTCTCTCTCTCGCTCTCTCTCTCTCTCTGTCTTTCTCTCGCGCTCTCTCTCTCTCTCTCTGTGTCTCTGTGTCTCTCTGTCTCTCTCTCTCTCTCTCTCTCCTCCTCTCTCCCTCTTTCTCTGGTTCTCTCTCTCTGAGTCACATAGACCATAGATCCACTCTCTTCCCTCCCCTCACCCCTCTTGTTCTCTCATTCTTTCCTCCCTCATTTATCATGTGCTGTGAGTGTGTGTGTGTCTGTGTGTGTGTGTGTGTGTCTGTGTGTGTGTGTGTGTGGGAGACACTCACTGGCATTGGCCTCGTCAGTGTGAAGGTCAGGGTCAGTGAATCAGCAGATACAGCTCAGAGAGTGGTGGCAGTGCTACAGCAGGCCTGCACACAGCTGCACACACCCGACTGCATCACTGGCCAACAGAAATATGTCACTGAGAGGGACAAACGGCGAACCCGGCCCAGAACCCCTCGCTCCGCTCTCCTGTTACGGGTTCTGCTGCTGAAGTGTGAGCAGACACGAGCTAAAGTACGGCCTCACCCTTACAGGTCTGTACTGCGTTTACTGTGTGGATAGTTCTGATGTGAGACGCTCCACGTGTACGGCAGCATTGTGGTGCAGTGGGTCTGTCACTGTCACCTCACAGTAAGGAGGGTCTGGGTTTGATTCCCGGTTGGGTTGTCCGGGGTCCGTTCTGTGTCTGCATGTCTATGTGGGTTTCTCCGGGCGCTCTGGTTTCCTCCCAAAGACATGCCAGGTGTGAGGGTGTATGTCTATGTATCTGCCCTGTGATGCCCCATGATCCAGAAGGACAAGTAGCTCAGAAGATGAATGAATGAGTGAATGAATGAGTGAATGACGATTCACTTCCACGATGAACAGGAATGTCAGGATTTTAGGATCTAGAGAAAATGGGACTTTCTAAAACCCTCGGTAAACCACCAAACTACTACCGTCAGATCAGTAGTTACAGCCTCCGTCTGTGAGAGTAAATTAAGCTCCTTTGAAGCTTCAGATCTGAAAATATCCACAGGTGTTTCCCTCCACTGCGAGAAGACGGATCACGCGATGCGTCTGAGAGAATGCGTAGGTGTCGAAGTCCTTACTGAGAAAAGGAAACGGGCGAAAGAAGAACATTAGCTAATCAAACAAAGGAGGTTATAGTGTTCTCAGAGCAGGGGACTGACCACCACAGAGTCCAGACGCCAACATCACCGGAGCCAACCTCTGCCTGAACGTTGAGGTGTGGCCAGGTGTGGAGGTTTTCTGCGGTTTTGTATCCCCTAGTGATTAATAACTTCTCCAGCTGATTAGCGATACAGAAATGACGGTGTTCAGCAAAATGATGATTATAAACAGGCAGAGCGTTTACGAGCCTCACCTCCACTAAATAATACAGCAGAGTATCCGCTGCCGGCTCAGGACTGAGTGGGCGTGTCAGATCACATAATGATTGACAGTGGTGTCTCCCTGGTGATGCAAACAACCAAGAACCAGTGGCAGTGGTGGGCAACGCCAGAGCCAGTTACCAGTATCATTCTGGTTTTCCAGTTTTCAGACTATAGGATTCTAGCGTCACTTACACTGGGAGCAGACTGGCTAGCTTTACTGCTACTGAGTGCTGATTGGTTAGCATTACTGCTACTGAGAGCTGATTGGTTAGCATTACTGCTGCTGAGAGCTGATTGGTTAGCATTACTGCTACTGAGTGCTGATTGGCTGGCATTACTGCTGCTGAGAGCTGATTGGTTAGCATTACTGCTACTGAGAGCTGATTGGCTGGCATTACTGCTACTGAGTGCTGATTGGCTGGCACTACTGCTACTGAGAGCTGATTGGTTAGCATTACTGCTACTGAGAGCTGATTGGCTGGCATTACTGCTACTGAGAGCTGATTGGTTAGCATTACTGCTACTGAGAGCTGATTGGTTAGCATTACTGCTACTGAGAGCTGACTGGTTAGCATTACTGCTACTATAAGTCGACTCATGATGTCTTATGATAGGTCGATCACGGTCGTATCGTTTCAGATATTTGAACGCTCAGCGCTAATGTTCTGTCCGTTGCCAGTAGCTAGCTTGCTGCGTGCTGGGCCATGCTTCTAAAACCGAGGTCCAACAAGCCTTAATGAGTCAGCGCTGTCATTCTTATAGACACATTAGAGAAGCATCTTGTGTGCTTCAGTGTCCACTGCGATTGTGAAGTACACCTGCAGGAAAACACCGTGAGCCCTTATGTACGGTGGGCTAGTGCAGCTCAGGTGAATTAAGATCATCTCTAATAAAGATTTTATCCACTGCTGGTAGACCCGTAGGACCGTACGCTTCCACACACCTGCAGATTCAGCTACTTCCTTCACACTATGGTCTTTGACACGCCCAAATGCAGTCACTCCTTTTAGCCAATCTGCTTTGGAGCCATTTTCCACACATGGAACGAGACATTCCCTGCACCGTACCACCTCTTCCCAATCTATGGATCCCGTCACTCACACCCTGCAGGGATTTATAGCCCCATCATCCTCATGCAGCGCCATCTGCAGGAGCCTGAAGTTACTACCACCTTAAGCTGTGTTCACGGTTTGCCTGGTTCCCGCTTACGTGCGCCATGACAAACACATTGGTGATGCAGAGAAGATAAGGGAGGGAGAAAATAACATGGGGAAGACACACACCATCAGCAGCATGAGACCACTCCAAATCCCTTAATCTCAGTAATCTACAGAGGCATGATTATAGCCGGGAAGGAAAATCGGACTTTTTTTTTCTTCTTCCAGATCAAAATGCGATCAGGCCCGAGTGCTGTCTTGGAATACGGGCCTCTGGGCCACCATCACAATGATGGCACTCCGCCATCCTCCGTGTCTTTCTCGTTGAGAAGTGCTGTTATTGACTGATTGCTTCGTGACTCAAAGCAGCTTTAGTGGTGGAGCACAGAGGCTCAAAGAAATCAGGAAGGGCCGGCAGTGTAGCGCTCGCGGCGCTCCGGTGTTCGCTTCATTGGAAGCTCAAAATCAAAAGAGTATCTAGGTTTAAGTCAAGCTGCAAACTCAATATTGGTTAAGAACAAAACAATGAAGTATTGATTTACCGTAGTCAGGGTTACCGTACGGACTGTGTGAGAGGCTTTTATATGTGGGGGTTGTAACAATGTTTGGACGGGATGTAGGTCAGCATCTGCACTGTGGAGAGTCCTGGAATCATCTACATTCCGAGATTAGGCCGACAGTCTCCTGCAGAGCGACCTGCAGTTGGATCATTTCTTACAGGGGTAGGTGGAGGTGGGGTTATGGGGCTTGTGTTGGTATGGGGTAGGGTGGTTGTCCAGGTAGGTGATCCGACCCCAGTCTACAGCATGGGAGGCAGAGGTGTTACCCACTACGCCATACCAACGCTACACCTGCTGCTGTAGTTTCTTCTGTTGGGGTCAGTTGAAGAGGGCGGACCACCCGGGATATGATCTTAGTTTACTGAGCTCTGGTTCCAGAATGCAGTTCACAGGGACTTTATACCACTGTCAAACCCTCCCAGGGGGTAAATACTGGTCCAGAGAGGCAGCTCCACCCAGGGGGGTAAATACCTCCATGTTTCAGTTATAGAGAGGCAGCTCCACCCAGGGGGTAAATACTATTCCAGAGAGGCAGCTCCACCCAGGGGGTAAATACTGTTCCAGAGATGCAGCTCCACCCAGGGGGTAAATACCTCCATGTTTCTGTTTTTATACGACGTGTAATAAGTCGTCACCATCTAAGGAAAAATACCGTCCATGGCAACGGCAAAGACCTCATAATGGAAGTCAATGGAACCAGACTTTTTACCAAGCGGTGTTGGACCAGTTCTGTTGGTCCATTCATCATGAACAGCAGCTGCTTGATCAAATGATGCAGAGAAGTAAAATCATCAGAACTGGAGATACACGTTTTTCTCTGGACAGCGATGATGTGTAGCACTAATAGAAGTCAAACGACAGTAAAACAAGTCTACATCACTACCGCACTATTCCAACCGCACAAACCGCAACAGTGTGTGGAGACTGACACCTAACGTGGAGCACAAGTGACTATGCTGTAATTGGTTTATGCTAATTGGAATGGCTTTGGCTTCATCCACACATATCCACATATCACTGTGAACAGTTTGACCAGACAATTCCACATCCGTATCAAAGTCCTACATAACAGTCTCCCATTCCTGCTCCGACCCAAAAACACGAGACCAGCGCAGGAGGAGGCCGCCAGAGACCGTATGCCCTGAGACGATTACAAGCATGTTTACTGCACAGGATGTCAGGATGATGTCAGAGTGATGTGAGGGTCAGGGTGATGTCAGGGTTAGGGTTAGGGTTAAGGTCAGGGTCAGGGTGAGGGTGACGTCAGGGTGATGTCAGGGTCAGGGTGAGGGTGATGTTAGGGTCAGGATGATGTCAGGGTGAGGGTGAGGGTGAGGGTGATGTCAGCGCGTCAGCATATAGCAGCTCTGTTTTGGCCGTCCAGCCCGGAGAGTGTTTACCGAAAGCTCTGATTCCAGTCACCCGGAATGGTTAAAATCTGGACTGGAGGCCCAAACGCAGTGCTTTCCTAAATAACCGTATACATATGAACTGGGTCAGTCTGACAGGGATGTGAGGGCACTTCAAAACAATACATCATATTTTACTTCAGTACCTCGTGCACGTCTGTGTTGTTCCCCGTTACGTTGACTGAATTTCCTAAAATAATAATAATAATAATAATAATAATAATTGCCCTGATTTTACCAGCTGTAGCTTAGCAACTGTGGCCATGCATTTCTGCAGTACGTTCAGTTGATGCTGTGAAGGTGTGCGTGTGCTTTATGGATTGCGGGGCAGTACATTTTTACTCATGTCCTAAATCAGAAACACATCAGACGTGGATTTATTAGCGTTTCCTCAGTAGCTGGAATTTAGTGGCTGTAAAACGGACACAGAGGTTCAAACCACAGCAGTGCAAACATGAATGTTGTTCAACACAGTGTGTTAACTATAACAGTTAAGGCTCATTCGGGCTCAACGGAGATATGGATATACTCTAGATTCGTTTTGTTCGTATTTGTGCACGTTCTTTCACGGATCCAGATGAATCGGATTAGGACCACAGGAAATCATGTGGGTCAAGGTATCTAATAGCTCAAGCAAGACTTGACCGCAACTGTATCATGGCTGGTTTATGGGTCGTGTCTGTGTCGAGGCAAAAAGAAGAAACTTAAGGATATTTTGGAGAAGGCACACGACTCAAGTCTGAAAAATTTATATCACATGGCCCGGGCACCATAATTGTGGTTGTCAGAAACATTGACAGAAGCGTTTAGCATCACTCACAGTCAGAGCGCGCTTCTAGAAGTAGACAAGAATAGGCATTTAAATAAGACATAACTTTTTGTTTTTTCCATCTGACTTCTCACTAAAGTACCACTCGCCACTGTTATGTGATGTCACATAGAACTTCATAATCATACGGTATGATCAGTATTTCCGTCCCGTCTGTATTTGATATTGACACACAGGACTGCGTTGGATGTATCAGGAATTACGGTCATGTTTCAGGGGTTCTTCAGTAAAGGCGATGGTTCTGTGTAGCGTCCTGAAGGGTTCCTGACATTGTAACAGCAGCAGAACGTTTTTAGATGCTGTATAGAATCAAACGTTTATTTATAGGACCATGTACACCACATATCTAAATAACCACTTCATCTGGCTCAAACCCACTTTTAAGGATCGTGTGGTGGAGTTTTTGGACCCACAATTTTAATTGAAATGTTGGTAACACTTTCTATGAATCTGGTATTTATTATGCATTATCAGTGCATTCAACAAGACCTATAAAGTCTGTATAATGCTTTATAATACTAGACATAATCGTTTGGAACTGTGCATAAATGTTCATAATCACACACATGAACTGTGTATAAGGCTTCATAGTACATAAACTGATATAATGCATGTGTATATTTTTCCAGTTATTAACATTTACAAAATGCTGTATACGTATCCACAGTCCCGTCTAGCTACCACACTCTCTACTGTTCCTCGGTATCTT
The DNA here is from genome assembly GCA_034552555.1 of Semaprochilodus insignis. Taxonomy (NCBI): domain Eukaryota; kingdom Metazoa; phylum Chordata; class Actinopteri; order Characiformes; family Prochilodontidae; genus Semaprochilodus; species Semaprochilodus insignis. Next base: position 1,243,157 of record CM067484.1, on the reverse strand, counting down.
CCAACTGAACATGATCTTGTAGATGCACGTAACATCTAATGAACACTTATGAGCCTTCTTACAGTAAGGTGGAAGTAAAGCGGTGTTATTAAGCAGCTCTATGAATGATTTATTATGTGAATCAGTGTATTAAGGTTTATGAGTTTGGCAGGTTTCTGTTTTTTGAACTTAATTAAAGTTTAAACTGGAAGTGGTCTCTGACTTTTGCACACCACTGTGTGTTATACTATTGACCAGTCACAGGACAGCAGAAGCATCCAGGCCTGCGTCTTTGAGCTGGAGCGGGTCAGATAGCTGATTAGCTAGCAGCAGGCTGTGTAACGCTGTAGAGATGTCTGGGTGTAAATGTACATGTACACTGTGAATATTTGCTTTGTCTGGTTTGAGCTTCAGGTCGCTGTGTTTTATGGTGCTGTCTAGAAAGCTCTCTGAGATACTCAAAGCCCAGTCTGAACACAGGAAATGGAATGTTATGGTTTAATAAGCATTTTGAGAATATGATATGGCTGGTATGATGAGCATTGCATCATATTGCTTAAACACTTTTGTACATCATTTGTATTATTTTTAAAACTGGAGTTACATCAGCCATTTCTGAGGAAGTTCTGCTGCTGAAGTCTATATGTTGACTCAATCTAACAAATGACCTCAAATGACCTCTGATATAATACGGTTTTCATAAAGTCCACCAAGATGAAGGAATGAGGGCTTATTTGAAGAGCTATCTGTTCACCCTAACACAGTTCCCACGGCCTTCAGAAGAGAAAAGGCCCAGACTATTCCATGTCCTCCACTGTACTGAACACTGACAGCTGTAGTAGTGACTCCTAACACCAAAACCGTGTCCTAAATGGATGTTAGTCTACGTGAATCTGCGTGGGAGTAAAATAATAATGTGTCATTTCTCTGATGTACGTATCTTATGGCGAGGGGCTTTGGTGATGGCTTTACCAGTCCTGTAACTGGCATTGTCATGTGCTTCCTAGTTCATATATGAGGAGCTTAGGAGCTTTCTCTCCACGTCAAGGAAAAGACACCGAGACTGTACGGCTTGGGCTGGCTAACGTCTCTCTGCTTGTTGGACCGCTTCTGTTTGGCTTCGACTCCCGTTCCAGTTCTCCCCACACTGCTTCCTAAACCTTGTTACCGCTCCTTCTTCCCTTTGCTGATACATTGAAGTGGGAGGGGATTAGGAAAGGAGACAGGGACAGATGGAAAGAGGTTTGGAACATACTGGCGGTTTGGCATGTGTGAATTTTAGATGTCAGTGAAATATAGGCCGCCATACGTCCCCTTGTTTTATTAGCAGCATATAAAGAGGCTTTTTTAGCTCAAGGCCTGGTGCATTCTGCTCGGCTCTGTAGTCAAGGAGAAATACGCCTGGAACAACAAACCCAACACGACTGTACATTTGCATGACCTCACACTGTACAGCACTGAATCGAATGAACAGCACACTAATCTTTCTGCCTTTTTGGTTTTATGTCCAGTGACTGTTGATGAAATGACTCCATGTTGCCTAGCACAGTCTATGGCCAGAGTGTCCGGTCCCACTTTAGAAGAGGGCTGTTCATCAGTGGTGCAAAGTGCTTTTATAAATGGTTATTATTTAGATCACGAGCACCTTAATAATCATTAATAAGTAATTACAGCACATAGAGACCACGGGCAATGTCCTGCGGTGAACCCACAACCTTTACAACTGATAGAACTCAGATTCTGAAGTTTACAGCTTACCTTGTCTCACCAGCTCTAACACATGTACAGATTGATCAGATAGAACAGCTCCATGTGTACCCTTTTTTCATTGATGTTATAATTACATATTAATACTTTATAAAAGTGTTTATGACCTACCTAATAACTATTAATATGCTCATTTCTATCCATTTATAAGGTTAGTCTTATTCTGAAGTGGTGCTGGATGTCTAAACCGTCTTTAAAGAGTGCCAGACTGAACCCTATCAAAATTCCTGATGGCTGAAACATTGTTCACAAGTGGTTCAACATATGAAATAAAGTAATTATCCAGAAGTTCAGAATAACCCCTTAAATTCATCCAAATCTTCTGCACATGCGTGCCCGAGCCGGCGAGATGGAAATGTACTAATGAATAGAAGGTGTTTTTTTTCTCAGTGCTAATTTTGAGCTTTATGGCTGTACAGGAGACTAAACGTCAAGCATCTGCAGGTCTGGGCACAGAATAGAGGCTTTTAGACTGTCATTTACAGCACTACTGCCTCCATCAGGTGGAGGGAATAACTGCCACATGCTCACAGCCATGCCACTTATAACGCTCTCTTAATCAGAAGGGTCAGTGAAAGTCTGTGGGCTGGGTTGGGCTCCAAGCTCAGGCTCTGCACACGCATTGCCTAAGGCCTTCGCCTCTTCTTGATGTGAAAAGCCACTGACAGCATGTAGCTTGGATTTGAAGTGACGGTGTATGTGCATGTACTGACTTTGCTCGACTTGTAATCCACCCATTATTTCGACAGTCAGTCCAGTGATCAGAGAGCATAGCCTTTAATCAGACACGTTAATGAAGGGATGAACTCTAGCAGGTTGAAATGGTCAGTAAGACTTTCTGTAGATCAGGGATTCATAATGCGTCTATAAATCATTCATAATGCTTTATAAAACTTGACATACGTCTGTGTAACTGTACATAAATGTTCATAATCAAAGTACTAACCTGTGATTCTGGTACTTCTTTGTTAAGACATTCCTATTTGAGGATACTTTGATTTGAACTCATATGCTTTATGTTAACATGGACGAATTAATACACATGACCGATAACATCACTTTACCTAATGTCTGTTAAAATACACCCATCATCAGAAGAACAGCTGCTCTCAGAAGGAGGTGTGGGATTGCAGGTCTGTTGGGAAGGAAGATAAAGCTACACATACAGAAGTCTGTCTCTCAGTATGGCGTCGGGCCGCCGTGTTCATTAACCCAACACGCCAGACGTCTCGGCATGGAGCTGTAGAGGTTCCTAATGGTGTCCTGTGATAATCCATCCCATGTAGCTTGAACATCCTCACACAGTTCCTGCAGATGGTGCGATAGGGGTGGAGGTGGCGTGACAGGCCTTCTGGACGTGTGGCGCGTGATAACAAACCGTTCATCTTGGTGCTGACCACGGTGCCTCCACACACGGATTCGTTGGTCGTCTCCACCAAGACAAAAGCGGGACTCGTCACTGAAGATGACCCGCTGCCGTTCTGAGTCACTCCATGACAGTCTGGCACGACACCATTGCAGTCTTTGGTGACGGTGACGTGGTGTTAAGGACAGTCGTGGTAACGGTCTGTGTGCATGTAGTCCTGCGTGGTGCAGCCGTCTGCCAATGGTGCTGCACTAACAGGGTGACTCATGGAGGACATCACTGCTCGCTGGATGTCTGTAATCGTGGCTGTTGGGTCAGTCTCACGATCTCAAACGTACCCACCAAGTTTCATTCCTGACGGTTGATTCCTTCTGGGTGCTGCTATACTTTTGATGATGCGTGTGTAACACCTGGGAACTCTCTCGCCTTTAAGATCGATCATTAGAAGGTCATCTACCCAGGATTTTGCAGCAGCGTTGTAGGAGATGAGTAAATCAGATACAGCAAGGGTTCATTTTTTAGACTTTGGTTGGAGAGCCGCTTTAAAACCCTCTCATAACACATTCGCTTTGTCTTGCTGTGTATGTTCGGCTATATGGAGGGGTTTTACTGTATCTGCGTGATAAGGATGTGCAGTATGCCACTACACAACAGCACAACAGTTTATCTCTCTGCTTGTGTTAGCCCTTAAGGGTTAAGCATCCTGTGGTGTGCGTTTCAAGGTGAAATACTGTTTATGGGCGAAGCGCTGCATTCTCTCGCACAACAAAACCTTATCACCTCAGCTGCTACACAAAGCGCAGATTGTAAGGCCGTTCGTTACCTTGGCATTCTAAGCAAAGCTAGAAGTCTGACATTTTCTTGTACCTCATATTTCCTTCAAACGCTCTTCAGTGGGGCATAAGCAATAGCAATTAGTCCAGAGCGCATAGGAGAGGAAGGCTGTAAACATATTTCAGCTTAGAAGTGCAAATGGACAATGCAGCTTCTCTGAAATGCAAAATTGCTCAGTATCCCAAGATAGATCAGTTTAGGAGACGTTCAGCATCACTGCCAAAACAAATTCACACCATTTCATCCTTTTCCCTCCTATCCTGGAGGCTTTTTCTCTTCCTTCTTTTTTGTCTCAGCCTCAAACGTTCAAACACACATGCAAAAATGGCTTCTCATCCTGCGTCTTGCCTGTCCTAGATTAGTCCCCTTGTGGGTTTAAGGTGGTAGTACCTTCAGGCTCGAGGATGATGGGTCTATAAATCCCTGTGGTGTGTGAGTGACGGGATCCATAGATTGGGAAGAGGTGGTACAGTGCAGGGAATGTCTCGTTCCATGTGTGGAAAATGGCTCCAGAGCAGATGTTAATGATTGGCTAAAAGGAGTGACTGCATTTGGGCGTGTCAAAGACCATAGTGTGAAGGAAGTAGCTGAATCTGCAGGTGTATGGAAGCGTACGGTCATACGGGTCTACCAGCAGTGGATAAAATCCCAGTCTACAGGGAATTATCCTCGGAATTGTCCCACCAAATCTGAACCAACTGACCAATTCCTTGATGTAAGAGTGGACTAGAAGGACTAGAGGATGACCAACACTGCACTGTGCAGCAGCAGATGAGCTATCGTCTCTGACTGTCCATCTACAAGGTGGACCAGCAAGGTAGGAGTGTCTAATAGAGTGGACAGTGAGTGGACACAGTGTTTAAACACTCCAGCAGCACTGCTGTGTCTGATCCACTCACACTAGCACCACACACACTAACACACCACCACCATGTCAGTGTCATTGCAGTGCTGAGAATGATCCACCACCCACATCATACCTGCTCTGTGGTG
>CM067484.1:1211420-1228220 GCA_034552555.1 Semaprochilodus insignis | reverse complement strand
ACTATGCTGTGCTACACCAATAAGAGTCCTTGGGCAAGACTCCTAACACTACATTGGCCTACCTGTAATATGATTAACCTTGTAAGTCGCTCTGGATAAGGGCGTCAGCTAAATGCCATAAATGTAAATGTAAATGTAAAAAAGACACCCAGCTTCTGTCTGAGTCTAGATCATCGGGAGGAGCTGAAATGTATAATTGCGTGTCATCAGCGTATGTATGGAGGTTTCCTGATGACATCACCCAGCGGGAACATGTACAGAAAAGTAAAGGCCCTAAAACTGACCCCTGTGGTTCTCCACATCAAATATTAAATGTTTCGGATGATTGTTTTCCCAGTGAAACCAGAAACAGTCTATTTATTAAACATGACTTGTTAAATATGACTCTAAAACTGTGCCTCAGAGGCTGACCCAGCATTCGGGATGGATCATTATGTAGTTACATTTGAGCAGATTAACAAAACAACATTAACAACTTTCTGAGGGCTGAAACTCTGCATGCACCTGTATTCCCTCTATACACATTCTGGATGAGCAATAAACATCAAACTCATCAAAAGCATTATCATTTGCTTAACGACAACGAATTTGCTGGTCCTTTAGAGTGGCTTGAGTGCATAATGGCTGTTATAGCTGTACTTATCACCTTCTGAATCTCTGCCAGGCCAAGTCCAATTTTCTGACCACCAGACCAATATGGGGTGCCAAAGGCTCCAATTATGGGACAGCTACCACCAGATAAACCTGTATCAAGTGTGCTGCTGTCTCGGCTCTGCCCACAAAGGTGTTTGATTGTAACAAGGTCGGGAAAGCTTACAGACCATTTGAATAAACCCGCAGAAAGACTCCAGAGCTCGGTGGCAAGGGGCAGATGCCTCTGGGGATCTCTGGGGACAACCATGGCAAATATAAGACTTAACACTGGAGCTATTAGTGTTGGGAGCCCTCGGTCAGGGGCACATATCTATAGCCCTATCAGTTCAGGGATGCTGTAGTGGCCCTTCAGATATGGGCTGAAACTGCTGTCACACTTCACCGTCACTCCTGCAAACGTGGGACCAAACGGAGTGCAGGTATTCTAAACCTGTCCAATGCCTCATAAAGGCAGAGCTAAAAGTAGGCGATGGTGGGCTCAGCAACATAGTTCAACAGACCACAAACCTGCCAGACTAACGCAAGTTGAGGCTGAAAAGTCCCCCCCCCCAAATCTCCATCCATGATCCCTCCACCCATGAAAGGAGCACAGACTACAGGAATTCGGGAGTGGATTTTGGAGGTCACGTACCGCTGTTGGCAGTGGATGCCTCTGTAATCCAGCACTGCAAGTTCCCAGATACGTATTCTGGTTATGCGGTCACATCTGGCATCTCGGGTCCATGTTTACAGTTCCCTCCGATTCAAAAAGCTGTGCTCTCGAGCTAGACTGCAGCAGGTCTCCATTCCAATGCATTCCAAGCTAATTTCCAAAACATCCTTAAATGCAAATTCCTAAGTGTGTCTATGATGTGGAATGCTTGTGCCATATGGTGAACCTGTATTAGCTCTCAGTGGAGCTATTAGTTATAGGAGCCCTCTGTCAGGTGTGCATATCTGTAGCCCTATCAGTTCAGGGATGCTGTAGTGGCCCTTCAGATATGGGCTGAAATTGCTGTCCCACTTCACCGTCACCCAGCTAACCCCTGCGAACGTCACCGATGTGAAGAGTTCTGGGAGGAAGTGGTGTAAAATAACACCGTTAGAAGTAAATGGTTTACTTGGCGACCGTTTTCATTCCGTGATTCAGGAGCTGTTTAGTATCTGGGAGAGGGTCCAGAGACTGTCCTGCATAAAGGCATGTTGCAGTTCTCTGCTGTTTGGCTGCTTATTAATGAACCTAGCGCCCGGCTTGGCCAATCAAATCAGACCTCATAAGCTGTAGAGAACAATCATAATCCACCTTAACGTCAGAGACTTTCTTCCAAAGGTTGTTCTTCAGCAGTCTCGTCAGTCATTAACACTAGTACTGCTATTATACAGTTATTATTAGTGTTATTACTGCTGTTATAACTCACTCAGAGGAGTGTTACTGCCGTTACAGCTAGGGTAGCATTTAGATCCGATAGACGTGCCTGTCTGGGTTACTGTAGGCTGTTGCAGTGCGCGTAATGTAAATACTTTTTAAGCAGTTGGTCCAGATTTGGGGGATGCCTTCCCTGGCACAATTCCGAGCAGAATTCCCTGTAGACTGGGATTTTTAACACTGCTGCTATGACTGCACGCTTGCATACACTCCCGTCACACTATGGCCTTTGGCAGGTCCACTAAAAGACTGAACTAAAAGTTGGATTGTAGACACTACAGGATTATCTGGGAACGTAATTGTTTAAGATCAACCAGATTTCAGGAGACTTTTTGCAATTGTTGGGAAAATCGTCCTCAGAATCGTCCCGGTTATCCTGTTAAAACATGGACATGAAGCAGAAAGCATGCTGAAGAGGCGAGGCAGGGCAGTCAGTTTATCATAATGTGATCTATGCCCACAAAACAGCAGTTTCAGCGTTCTCCGGTGCTTCCTCCATTTGCTTCCTTTCATCCAATCAGAATCTCTGGTCTCCCTGTTCACACTCCGTTATGCTGTTTACACCAAGGATTGCTTTCTCCCCCTGGGGAGCATCTCTTTTGGGGTTTCTGATCCACAATACTAGGTGAGTAGAAGCGGTCAAAACAAGGCGACATCTGCAAGACGTGGATCTGCGCCTGCAATTATCAGAGCACTGCTGAGTTTGGTGAAAACAGTAGATAATTCAGCCTGTAATTTTCTCATGGGAGGAAGACAAAAAACTCAGACATGGTCGATCAGGACAGCAATACAATCAGCATGGAGCACCTGTAAAAGAGGAAATTAGCCCAGGACCCAGTGCCCTTTTCCTGTCTGAATAGTCGGAATGACGATGAGTTTTCCATCATGTTAATGATGAAGCTCTATCACAGACTAAAACTAGTTGGTCCAGCAACAACAGAACGCATTTGCGGCACATGTGCATGAATAGATTGATTATCAGTTCTTGGTAAAACAGTGGTGGAGGAAGTTGATGCGTATGGAGGCCTGTCCGTCTGATGGTTTATTTGAGGTAAAACTGCAGCTTTGACATTCTGTTCATCATCTGACAAATAGCCCTGGTTGATGTATGGTATTTACCTGGCCCTCTGGCTGGACTCACCGCTGAATTCTGTACCTGTGAGAGCCCACACTCCATGCTTTCTGGAGCAGATAACTGGGCTCTGTGGTTTGTGTATAGTTTAATTTAGTCCAGTTCCAGTAAGGCTTTCATATAAGCTCACCAGACAAACCTGAGTCCCCTTGTGTGTTTAAGGTGGTAGTACCTTCAGGCTCCTGCAGATGGCACTGCACGAGGATGATGGGGCTATAAATCCCTGCGGGGTGTGAGTGATGGGATCCATAGATTGGGAAGAGGTGGTACAGTGCAGGCAAAGACCATAGTGTGAAGGAAGTAGCTGAATCTGCAGGTGTATGGAAGCTTACGGTCATACGGGTCTACCAGCAGTGGATAAAATCCCAGTCTACAGGGAATTCTCCTCGGAATTGTGCCAGGGAAGGCATCCCCCAAATCTGGACCAACTGACCAATTCTTTGATGTAAGAGTGTCTGAACATTGATGTGGCTACATCCATAAACTTGTCCAGTACATGCCCAATCCAGTCACAGCTGTTACTGGTGCTGGTGGAGGTGTTACACACTGTTAGGTACGGGTCAGTCACAGGTGGGTCGTTGTTTGTCTGGTAAGCTGCTTATAACTTACATGGTCATTTTCACCCATGCACCATCTTCCTCAGCTGTTAATAAGATATGATTTTTAGCATGTTATGATCCTGGTATGGCAAAATTTCAGACATTCCTGAGCCATGCATAGTCGCCCATGATATCTACTGGTGTCGTTCTTTCCAAATTCTCATTATTAAACCAGCAATTTCTCCTAATTTCTTCAAAGCCAGTCCCACCAGATTCCCATGATCTGAAGAGAAATTTTGATTTCAGCTCTTCACAGGCTTTCCAGTCCCATATGTGGCTACTGTTCTTCAAACGAGTCTTCATTTGCTCTTTTAAGAGAAGAAAACTTTCGTTTTGACGAGACGCAACGGCCACCAGCGTTGTCAAAAACAATAACCGAACAGCATGTACCTCTCCCCAAATCTGGGAGGTAGGCGGCTTTGAAGCTGTGCCTGCTGTTGTTCCTGTTTGAAGAGAACGTGCTAGCTATGAGACGAGGGTGTCTCTGAGGATCGGCAGTCTGGTCCCTGCAAGGATGTGAAGAGCTTGGAGCAAGTTAGAACTGATTTGGTTTGTTAAAAGTTTTGTTATGAAGATCAAAAAGGTGCGAATGCTACAGGACCTTGTTTGTGGGGAAAGCTCTTGTGGGTTGTGAGCTACTTTGAGTGCTGATGGGCCAGTTTGGTTCAGGTTTGGCAAGAAGTTTGCCAGGCTCGGGTCAATTTTGGACTTGAGACTTCTGTGATGTGGTTTGGATCAGGCAGGAGATTCGCGGGCTGCATTTGGGCTGGTTTGGGCCAAACTTTGAGACTTTCTGTTCCATCTGCTGTGGTATGAAGATCCCCTCCACTCTTTATGCACCACAGTTCTGTGTACTTGAAATTTGTGTTTCTTCTTTGGCTGCTTAAACAAACAGAGCAGCACGTCCTCATGGTGTTTGTCCTCAAGCTACATAATGTGACCAAAGGTATCAGGACAGGCCTTCTAGGGTGAGTTCAGGTATTTCTATGTGGACCAGTGACTGATACAGGTGTTCAAGCGCAGACAAACAGGTTGCATAATCTCCATAGACGTTAACCAATGGAATGGGACAGTCTGGAGTAGCTGCACGTGAGCCTAAGGTTTCCATTCCCAATGTGAAGTGTTGGCTGGAAGAGTATAAAGCCCTCCAGCACTGGGATGTGGAGCAGTGGAACTGAGTTCCCTGGAGTGATGAAGCAATACCTTTGGGATGAGTTGAAGTGCCATTTGTGATCCAGAACCAATCTATCAACATTGGTACCTGACCTCACCAATGCTCTTGTGTATGAATGCAATCAAATCCTCACAGCAATGCTCTAGGGTATAGCGTTTCCGGAAGAGTAGAGGCTGTTACTGCCAAGTCAAGCCATGGGTTAGCCAAGTAGCTGAATTCACTAATTAGGAAGGTGGTCTGGACACGCAGTGTATATTCATATTCTGGTTCTGTCCGACGTGGCTATGAGAGCAGTGAAGCAATTCTGGGGTTTTGAAAGTCCACCGTAAAGCCACATGTCCATAAAAGCAGACTCTTCCATGCCAGAGAACAAATTAAGGTTTAGATGGGGCTCGTTTTGGAATGTGAAGGCATTTTTAATGGATCTCCAGGGAGACAAAAATATAACTGGAAAAATGTACAATATGGGCCCTGAAGTAGACGAGAGGCGAGGATATGCCTTCACTCTGTATAACAGTGGACGCCGGGCCTGTTGTATACACACTGCGTTATATAATAAGCTGTGTTTCCTGCACACAGTAGCTGCAGATGGTATGAGTTAGTCGTATGGTGTAAAGGAAAAGCCCCTGTGGTGAAGACAGCCGATTCAGATGATGTAGGGGGCATGTTCTTACGTCAAGCTGAGCTCTAAAGAGGCCTACTTTTGCTTGACTTGAATTCTTATTGTCTCTTTTGCATGCAAGTGCTTAGCAAATGTGCGAAGAATGAGCAAACAAGTAGTGCAGAAAATTGTGCAGAGACAACTTGAAGCCCCCTTTACTAGCCCACTGGTAAGCCTAACAACATTAACAATACAAGCAACAACAGAGACGTTCTGAGTCTTACTGGGCTTCTTTCTAAGGCTGGCACTGGAGAGCAGGCGTCTTCTCTGGGCAGTCAGTGACGGTAACCGGTGATACTCAAATTCATGGGCTGTATTTGGACAGATACACGCTGAATCTGAAACAGTCGTGTATACGGTGCTCCACAGTGGAGGAGGGGGCATCTATTAGAACAGTTTCATTGCACATCTGTTATGTAACAGGAGATTTCAGTTCTGAAATCTGTTTGGCCAGGCCACATTCAAAGTCATATATAAAGTACTCCCAAACAGGAACCAACTGAACTTAGGGTTCTAAAGTTGCATTTCCGCCTGCTCGAGAGACAGAACCATTATAGTTACCGTGATTAATCACTTTACTGCTCATTTTATGTCTCTCTAAAGCATCCAAATAGGCTAAAGGGCTAGCTAGCTAATGTGCTGTTTAGCTAACTAGCTGCAATGAACTGACATACTACTATACTCTGCAAGTGCACACACAAACACACACACACACACACACACACACACACACACACACACACACGTCTACATGTACTCAGAACCGTGTGGAAAATCAAACACAGCTTTTATTTTTCTCTGTCGAGTGTTAATATGAGCAGAAACACTCGTTCTGTGGCCGCTAGTATAAGCGCTAATAGCGTTAGCTCCTCCTAGCTGGTCTCCTGATGTAGTAATGCTCTCTACAGAGTAATAACTCTAAACATATGGATCAGAACATCATCATCCCGTCCTAGTTTACACTCTGGAGCTCTTATTGGAGTATGATAGAGCTGGTGGAACTTCATCTTCATCTGGAGAGTAAAGGATTCACTAAACTGGGATTAGCTTCAGCGGCTAAAGTTAGCAAACACAGAGGATCCTCAGTGAGGCTAATACAGCAGCTCTACCTGCTTTAGAAAGCTGGAAAACGGGAAAACCAGTACATACTCTGGAATATTAACATTACAGCCTCAAACACAACAGAATGTTACTGTTATAGATGTTTTATCTGTTATGACTGAATTTATTGTATATTGTGGTATAAATTGAGCTACTTCTATTCTACCTGGGTGTGAGTTATACACCTGGAGCTGACCTGAAGCCCTCTGTTGTTGGCAAACAATGATTTCTACAAGACTTACCGATGACCACCTGCATTGAAATCATTTGAATTCTGTATGATTGAAACTTCTTGCTTGGCTGTATTTACCTAGATCCCACAAAATCCTGACTGGATAATTTTCTAGTTGGCTTTTCACAGTCTTAACACTTTTGTTGAAACCTAACCATGTTTGAATTTATACACAAAAGCATAGATATTATTATTACGTGACCTGTATATTCTGTATTTTGTATATATATTGTGTATTTTGTATTTATTTAATATATATCTTTTATTTAGTATGTATATTAAAGCTGCCCTGCTGTAGAGTATTAACCTGAGCCTCACCACAAGCATTTCAAGGCATAGATGTTCTGACATGTTGTGCAAAAGTTCTTATTATTACATAAGAATGAGATTCTATAAATATATATTTAGTTCTCTGAAACCATAAGGCATCAAGTGAAGCCCTAGTGTGCGCTGATGGTTCCCCACTGTTGATGATAATTTGAATAATTTACAGAGCGTTGGTGTGTTTTATCATATTGCACTGTTTAATAAGATAATACTATTTTTTGCAGCTTCTGCTTCACATTGTGTGTAAAAACACCCTTTAACTAAACGGTACCGCATAGCCTCCTGTGGCTTATTGCTTTGACAGGATGGAGAATCTCATTGCAGAAAATCTGACATTTGCTCAAGGAGATTCTGTAATCACGGCGCTACATAATTCAGTGTAATCTGTAGTACAATATCCCATCTGGTATGCATGTATGAGCCCCCTGCTTCAAAGACCTTCCTGTGGTGTGACAATGCAGAGAATCGCTTTTAACATCAAAAGTCTCACTCAATGTTTTCCGCCTTGTGTTTACGTGTCGCCTGAAATAAAACTCAACTATTTTTGGAGCGCTCGGAAATTTGCATGCCTGCCTGATGAGTGGGTTAACACTGCGAGTGACTGGAGCAGAAAGAAGCCAGCTGCTCAGAGACGTGAACCTGAGGCACGTCGGTAGAATGGCTTGATGTCTGCAGCACTTTTTGAGGGCTGTTTCTGCCACTTCACCTGCATATGGCTGTCCCAAAGTCAACACTGGTGGTTTGTGGTTTGGACTGAGTGCAGCACGCTAACAGGACACATCCCGGAATTCATTAGAAGTGCTGAAGTACTCAACCACAAGTGTGAGGACATCTCTCACAGCTTTGTGGGACAGACAGTTGCTGACAAATCGGCCTGTTTGAAGTCAGTCTGCAGTTATAGCAGGTTTACTGTGGATCGAGCTTTTGGGTACTTGAGAAATGGACCACACCTCCCAGAAAGCCCTTGAATATGCACATGTGTGAGCGTAGATACATGGCGGTGTACCTAATGAAGTGGCCGGTGGGAGAGGTATCTGGATTGTGTCCTGAACAAAGTTTAGCCACATGCATTTATGCTAGGTAGTCAAATTCATTTCTATGTTAGTTGGACTGAAACCTGATTGCTGTGTGGGGTGTCATATGCAAATCCACTCGTTACATAGCCCTTCATCCGGTCCCCATCCCATCCACGTGTGTCCTCCACGATTATCTTCCTCGTAGACATGGACCACGTGCCCGGTGCCGTACTGAATGGGAACATTTACACTTGTATGTTTATGTGGCTTGGTCTAATCCAGATATCACCCGGATATTTGAGACACATGACGTGACCAAGCATGAAGTCACAACATCTCACACACAGATGTGCTAGTTAATAACGAAGACCTCTTTTCTGCTGCAGGGCCGAACAGTTCTGAGCACAGAGGGTCATTGCCCTGGTGGCATTTCCACACGGACACGGTCGAGCATGGAAAGCTAACAAACTCGTCTAAGCCCAGTTTTCTCAGCATGGTTAGCTGTAGCCAAAACTAGCAGCTTGTCTTTCTGATCTAGCTTAGCTAAAGAGATGCGGTACAGGTTCGATTTGACTGGCATCTGGCAACTGGCGGTCTGGCATCACAAGTGTTCATGATGAAACGTATAACAGCGAGAGTCAAGTCGACTGATTGGTGTTATAGTGACATAAAGCTGAAATAAAACTTGTTGTGTTGAGTTTTAGGCTGTAGCCTGCTAGGCTAAGCTAATGCAAGCATACAGGGCCTCCCACCAAAGTACAGCTTCCAGAGAACCGGTGCTTAAAACACCCATTTATAGGATGAAGGCTCATATCAAGATCACAAATTCAAATATCTGGCGTTGAAGTGACAGAAAGTAAGTTCTGTGGTGCTTTGAGAGGTACAATGCTAAGATAGGCTAATGCTAACATAGTTAGCTGGCTACATGTGCAGAGCACCACAGTATAGGCTCAGTTGCAGCAACTGATTTCAAATAGGCCCTGTTTAGAGGATAATTAGTCTGAGGACAGGGCAGGAGACCGGTGTTCACATGTCAAGCGGAATCAGATGTGTTTTCTGGTGGGTGCTGTATGTGTAGCGATTAGCCAGTTCCTGGTTCTGATTTAGCTGCTCAGCAGATGGAAAAAGGAATCACAAGCGGGCTGAACAGCACAGTGCGGCCCTGAGAACCAAGTGGCTCGACAGTGGAAAAGAGGCCACAGTTAATGCCGTGTTCCATTTGTCCGATCTCCACCAGGGGACCTGCAGGAAGAGGCTACGCTTGGCTTGATTCCTTTCTCATCCTCATTTTCTTCATCTGTGTTTACCTTTGCTTCCATTTGCTCGACTGTTGTCCAATACACTCCCCCTCTGCGTCTGACTAGTCGTGGCCTTTGATTGGCTGTTGCGGCGTAATTGTTCAGAATGGGATTCTAAAGCTAACTTGGCGTAGGAAAGGGAGGCGACCTTTCTCTGCCCTGCTCTGTTTGACTTGCTGGCAGGCCGCGGACAAATAAACCCTCCATAATACGATGGCATCTTCCCCGGAGAGAGGGGCCCTGCAACAATCGACTCCACCTTTTCCTCTCGTATCCGGGGCTGTGTGTGTGCATTGGGACTCTTAAAGAATTGCCTGGACCCCATGAAACAGACCTGTGGCAAGGGCAAACGGACCCCTGATATTATACAAATAACATCCTGCACTTACTCCACAGCGGATATCCTGGATTCAGCTAAAGGGTTCTGTATAGTCCTGAGAAAGCTTCTGTGGCTGTAACTGCCTAGGTGGTTTTATATGTTTTAAAAAGGTTCTTTACAGAACAACACATAACCGGATCTTCAGGAAACACTACATTCAAAGTTGAAAATGAAAAGTTACCATAAAACTATAATCCAAACACAAAGGGCTGTGTATGATATACAGACACACACATTCAATATGTACATATATTCAACATGCAGATGGCGCTGCACGAGGATGACGGGGCTATAAATCCCTGCAGGGTGTGAGTGACGGGATCCATAGATTGGGAAGAGGCGGTACAGTACAGGGAATGTCTCGTTCCATGTGTGGAAAATGGCTCCAGAGCAGATGTTAATGATTGGCTAAAAGGAGTGACTGCATTTGGGCGTGTCAAAGACCATAGTGTGAAGGAAGTAGCTGAATCTGCAGGTGTATGGAAGCGTACGGCCATACGGGTCTACCAGCAGTGGATAAAATCCCAGTCTACAGGGAATTCTCCTCGGAATTGTCCCAGGGAAGGCATCCACCAAATCTGGACCAACTGACCAATTCTTTGGTGTAAGAGTGTCTGAACATTGATGTGGCTACATCCAGAAACTTGTCCAGTACATGCCCAATCCAGTCACAGCTATTACTGGTGCTGGTGGAGGTGCTACACACCAGTACGTATGGATCAGTCACAGGGGACTGGTTGACGAGTCTTGAATGGGTGGAGAGGATGACCCTACCACATCCGTCATTTAGCTGGTTTAAAATAGTCCACGTTTTCCTCATTGGCCGACACACTGCCGGTTTACACATGGCCTTCGCTGTCCGACATTTAAAGCAAATCAGACTAAGATCCTCAGCGGTAACCGACTCTCTGCATTCTGGAATTGAGGGTCATCCATTACACATGGGTAAATATGACTTAAGAGGCCACAGATGGAAACATGGGTGGTGGAGAGACATGCGTATGACCATTCTCTCTCTCAGCCTCTGCGGTCCGGTATTGACTCACAGTGCTTTGTATGCTGTTCTCCCTTTTAAAAGAATCCATTTGCTCATTATGTATCACAGAGAGAATTGGCCCTGAGTTAATTGGGATTAATACCGTTCAGGAAGTGCTCTGGCTGCAGCTAAATGTTTGTTTGATTGCTCCTGTAAAGAGGATCCTTTGCCTGTTTCACAGAGGGGAACTTCCAGATGTTGTCATTACATGAAATATTCAGGAGCCGAGCCCGCGCGCCGCGTTTCTATTCCTGGGAATTTTATTACCAATTGTTTTTTGATTGATCTTTGTTTTAATGTACCACATGAGTGCTCTCTGGGTGAGATGTAAAGTTTTACCCCTTACAGTGAATCCCACCGTTTATCCGTGTGGAATTAGACCATTAAGATGTTAAAATCCTGCCCAGAGAGGTTCGGTGGGAGATGCTCCATTCAAGAGGAATGCACCAAGGTAGAATTGCCCCCAGTGGTGATAGGAGCCCAAAATCTGCAGCGGGTAACTCCTCTAGGAGCTCCCTCACAGGAAGTTCTGCCTGCCTGATGTCTGAGACGCTGTTGGTCTATTGTTTCTCAGTTGTAAAGCACGTTGAGAGGCTTTGTGTATGTAAAGTGCTCCATTCATTAAAATGTATTATTATTAGTGTTATTGTTATTATTATGGTAGATTTGATCAGGTTTAGACAAAAAAAATGTTTTTTTTAAACACATTCACAGTGAAAAGCTTCCCTGCAGGGTGTTGGATGGACAAAAAAATGCTTCTCTTCAGCTACATTTCCACCCAAAAGATGGGGGAAAAAACCTTTTAATACTTCAGAAGGTTTGTTAATGTAGGGTATGGAAAAATAATAGGCCTGTAATATTTTATATAAGTTTTTTTTTATTTAACCGTAGAACCTACATTGGAAATCATTATTATTTTTTATTTTATTTTTTTTTATTTTATTTATTATTTTTAGGAAAAACACACCAAAAAGTGAAAAGCATAAAACACTATATACACACACACAACATTAACATGGCATGCATAACTTGATACACAAAACAGCTAATTTAACCAAGTGAAGCTGGACTGAGGAGGAGACAAGGATGCTGCCTGTCTAAATGGAAACCGCGTAACTGGGTCTATATGGCATAGAAACGTGTTTTCTTAGATAATGGTTTTGATATGAAAATAATAATCTTTATATTTTAATAATAAATAAAAACTAAGATGAAATAGCCTGTCATTAACCAACCTGACTCGAACCAGAGTCATGGGGAAGCAAGGGAAGAGTGAGGTACATATAGCTACATTAGCTGTTCCGTATATTGCGTTATGCAGGCCATATTTATGTTGTGTGTATAGAGGCTGCTATTCTGGCCAGGTCCGTCTTGTAACCTGTTTCTCTTGAGGCCTAAAAGAGAGATTTTTTGACTTCAGTCGAACTAACTGGTACAAATAAAGGAAATAATAATAATAATAATAATAATAATAATAATAATAATAATAATAATAATAATGGGTCCAACACAAACCTTAAACAGCCACAGTTTTTNAAAGGAAATAATAATAATAATAATAATAATAATAATAATAATAATAATAATAATGGGTCCAACACAAACCTTAAACAGCCACAGTTTTTGCAGGAAATTATATTTGACATTTTAGTGCTAAAAATCAGTTTGATGGAAACATCCTGCAGGGCAGCTGTATACGGGGGTGTATATTTTTGGGACACTTTAATTGATTGCATGTGATTTTCACAGAAGCTCAACAGAAACATGACTATAATAATCATTTAAAGAATTCAGAGTGGAGATTTCACGTTACAGCTCTCTCTGTGAGTGTGTCGTTGTCTTCGTGATTCCATCCTGAGCCTGGGAGCAGACAGTGGAGTTCTCTATGGCTCTTGTCTGAAGGATGAATCTGGGTTTGACAGACTTCAGGAGAATCCTACCTACTGGAATGCCTAGCAGCTGTAACCTGTGGTGGAGGAGGGATGCTCGTCAGGGGCTGTGTTTCAGGGCTCGGGTTAGACACCCTAGTTCCACAAAGTGAGATCCAAAGACGTGGTTTGATGAGCTTGATGTGGAGAAAGTCAAATGGCTGTAAAGACCCCTGATCCTAACCCCTTTGGGATGACAGTCTTGTCCAACATCGGTACCTAACCCCTTAAGTTCCCACAGACACCTAAGGGATATCTTTCTAGAGGAGTGGAGGCTGTTACACCCACAGGGGGTTATGGGTAAGAGAGACTCTATTTGCCCATGAAGCTGCCGCCCCAGCGGGTCCCATAAATGCTCTGTTGGCGATAAATCTGGTGACGGGGCAGGACAAGGAAGTGTTGCAGTCATGCGGAGACCTTCCTGGGAAACCCTTGCTGTGTGTGGGTGAGCATTATCCTGCTGAATCAGGCCAGTTGGAAGCCCTGTGAGGGAACACATGTGACTGGAGGACGTCCTGCACATATCGCTGAGCTGTTAGTGTCCCTCGTGTCACTGCTAGGGGTCATCCCCAGATCATCACACCAGCAGCTGGGGCAGTGTGTCGCTCCACAGCAAAGGCAGGATTGAAACACTCACCACGAGGCCTCTATACTCAAAGCTGACTGTCTTCGACACCACTGCAGACGGAGGCGACAGTGGCTGGCTGTCAGTGGCAGGACATGTAATGGGCACCGTGATGCCAAAAGTCCTTCTGCTAAGTGTCTGGAAATGGTCCGGGCAGAGACAGGGGTGTGTAATAAAGGTCCCACCTGTGTCTGGATGGGATGGTTGAGGAAACGGTGGGAGCTGCTCGTGCTTGTCGGTAGATCAAATGATCCTCTCTACTGGTGGTCTGTCTGGGCTGTCCGAAGCCTGTTCACCATGTGTCCGCGCTCTAATCAGACCACACCTGTAGTCATTTACATGTCTGCCTGAGACAGAACTGCATGCCCAGTTTTGCAGCAGTCCCACATCTCTCTCTGGCTGTGTTATTGTTTGTCAGTGAGTGTACGTGTGATGGTCTACATGCTAACAGTATATGTGGGCTAGTGGTATGGTGAAGTGGTACGGGTGCTGGCCATGTAAGGGGTTAATCTGTCTGCTTTCTTAGTCAGCAGGGTTATAGCCAGATCTTGATAAGCCGGTGAAGGCAATCTGAACCCATTCTCAGATTTAAGACGGTGACTGTAGAGTAACACTGGGCTGTTACGATCCTTGTTTACAGGTTACTGCAGTTGAATCCCTTTTAATAAGTTTGTAAAGCCCTTGACGCATCCTCCATCCTGCATGGCAAATTTCACGTGCGTCCTCTTTAAATGGTTCCATAAAGCCCCTCAGTGCCGTAAATCCTGCTCCAAAACGTGTTTAATACGTGTTTAAAGATGTGCCGCTGGCTGTAACTCATGTTTTATGCCTGTTGTTCACCCTGAAAGGTCAGGCCTTAATGACATTGAATATGGCCTGTGGGTTACGCATGGTATCAAGTGTGTGCCGGCACATTTACGAGGCACGGCGACAACGGCGAGCGTCTCATAAGCAGACTTAAGCCAGCGATTATCTCCACGCAGACAGCGGAATATCATAGAGAGGCTATTTATAACTGTCAAAGAAAGAGAGAGATGACATTCAGGATAATGTTTAATCAGCCACAGAAACAGTGCAGGGTGATTCGTTCTCACCGAGGAAAAGCCATCCATTACTCCACCTCCGCTTCCTCCACCAGCCCGTCTTCAGGCTTGTTAAGGGCACACATGCATTGGCCTGGCAATAAGGTGTCTTAGCACGGGTTGCTTATTAAAACTCCTCGACAGGCTTTTCAAAACCCGTCCATTAGACATCTGTTACACACTAAACGGCCTGTGTAATCCTTGCGCACTCTCTCACAGTGTCATTAAGCGCTAATCTAACCGTGGAGCAGGAATAGTGGCGACGAATCCTCCCAGCGCACCGGTGGCCAGTTGTTTTCCCCCATTTCTATCAATACAGTTCTCACTGCGAGCGCCACTACGTTTCAGGGCAGAGCAGCTGCTCCGTCATGCAATCAAAAAGAGTCGGCATGTAATGAAACTGTCTTTATTCTTTATGCCACTGTTAACCCCTTCTAATGGCCCCCATAATCCCCCTCCAAAAAGCCATTCCAAATGTTTCACTTAGAATAAATCAGGGAACATAAAACACACAGCCAGGAGAATGAGGGGAGAGTGCATATTCAGCACTTCACTGCCTGGAAATGATAACCATGGTTGCTTTAACAAAGCTAATATTAGTGAAAACAGTGAATCCAGAAAGGCTTTGCTTTGATCTAATGTTGTGTGTGTTGGGTTTTTTGTTTGTTTGGTTGTTTAAGTTTCTAACCCTTAGCTACCACACCATGTAACAAGCTTTCTGTTCCATTCCATGTGTTACATTGCTTACGGTGTAGTATGTAAATAAAAACAGCTACATTTGTCACAAACTCATCATCAGAGTAACAGCTGCCCCCAGAAGGAGGTGTGGGGTTGCAGGTGTGTTGGGAAGGAAGATAAAGGTTACCAGGATCAATAACTGATGATAAATTTAGACTGANTCAGGTACAGAGATAAGACCCGTCCTTGATTATGTCACATGTGCGGCTGAGTGTGGAATTATTAGCATGTCTCACAATGTCAAACCTACACACCAAGTTTCACTCCTGTGGGTTGACTCCTTCTGCTATTTTTTGGATGATGAGTGTACATTCACTCAGCTGGAGCATCAACTGAAATGGCTGTTTAACACACCTGTATTCAAACTGCTATGTACAGTACTGGACAGTCCCAGACAGGTCTAGAAGGTCTCTAGAACTTGGTATAGCGTAGTGGGTAACACATCTGCTTCCCATGCTGTAGGTTGGGGTTTGATCCCCTACCTGGGTAAACACCCTAACGTATACCAGTAAGAGTGCAAGGGCAAGACTCCTAATTCTACCTTTGCCTACCTCTGTAAGCAACTGTAAGTCGCTCGAGATAAGAGCACCTGCCAAATACCATCAATGTAAATTCTAGAAAGTTCTAGAAAATTCTTGGACAGTTCTATAAATTTCTGGACAGTTCCAGAAGCTACTTGAAGTCTACTCAGCACTCAATGTATCTCAGATGTTCTGGAGAACAGAGAACTCGTCAGAACATCATTGTCCTGAACACAACAGCAAAGTTTGTGGGGACCAAACGCCATTTGCTGTAGATTTTAGACCTGAGGAGTTAATAAAAGACACTCAGGAGGTGTGTGTGTTCCCTGGTTTCCTTATAGCTGTTCATTTCTACATATACACAATTCTGAAAGCAGTTTGGTATTTATTTATTTATTTATTTATTGTTTTTGTCTCACTGTGTTTGTAGCCATTGTTTGCTTTCCATTACGTTATGTTGGTGAGAACAGTAAACGGGCCGAGTCTGTCCTCCTAGCAGGATGGCGCTTTAATTTAGGAAGAGTAATCTGTTACATTTGTCCCCTTCAAACTTTTATGTATGAGTCAGGCGTATGGGCCATCAGAGATGACGAATGGTGATGTATAAACAGCTTGTCCTGGGCAGAAAAACATGGTGGAGAACAATATAAATGAAATGAGGCTGCAAGACACTCCAGCAAGACAAAGGAGAGGAAGCTTTTGTCCCGCTAATTAATTTTAAAGTTTAGACGTCCCCAAAAACTCACTCAGTCTCTCTCTCTCTCTCTCTCTCTCTCTCTCTCTCTCTCTCAGTCTCTCTCTCTCTCTCCCTCTTTCTCTCAGTCTCTGTCAGTCCCTCTCTCTCTCTCTCTCTCCCTCTCTCTCTCAGTCTCTCTGTCTCTCTCTCTCTCTC
>CM067484.1:1193309-1206518 GCA_034552555.1 Semaprochilodus insignis | reverse complement strand
AGACTGTAGTCCATCTGTTTCTCTGTGTACTGTATTACCCTGTTCTTCAATGGTCAGGACCCCCACAGGACCACCACAGAGCAGGTACTATGTGGGTGGTGGATCATTCTCAGCACTGATGGCTAGCACATAGTTCATCGCTAACTTAATGTAGCATTATGCTAAATAACGTAATGTCTAGCCCTGCTGAACATTTAGTAGCCTAAGCTGTAAAGGAATGAGACTTGTACCCAAACCTCAGAGAGATTCAGTCATGGGCTGGAGGGAACCAGCCTTGTGACCGGAAGGTCATCAGTTCAAACCCCTGAACCAACAAGACATGACTGAAGAGCCCTTGACCAAAGCCCCTAACCCCCAACTGCTCAGGGCTGCCTAACACTCCTGTGGTGCTGCTGCCTAGTGTGTTTTACTGCAGGGATGGTTTAAATGTGGAGGTCAAATTCCTCTCTCTGTAACCACAACTGGTCGTGGTTCTAAAGTTCTAGCTAGCACACTTGCTATCCGAACTAAAGCAAGTCTCCAGTTCCTCTTTACTGCATTCTGTTGATCATCCTGAAGGTTCTCTAAAACAGGCTGATTGTTTGAAGCTATATTGAACCTGATGCTGTTGCGAGGTGCCGAGAATGCCACTGCAGTAATGCAATGCAATGCAGAGTCACGTATGCAGAGCTGCATTTGGGTGGGTGGTCCTAATTTGATTCAGTTTTGTTTTTGTGGGTTTGAATCAGCTGTAAGTAGGGATGTCCCAATCCGATCTCAAAGATCAGTATCAGGGCAGATCAAACCATTTTTAACTGATCGGTATCGACTTTATTGAACATGAACCTAAGCCCAATCAGCGGTCACACCTGGACGTGGATAAAGTGTCTACAGCGTAGAGAACTAAACCAGTCCATCAGCCACGTGTGACGTCTAAAGGATGAGCACTTTGCAGCAGTAGATGCAGAGCTGTGAGTTCACTACTGCCAGTTTAGAACTGGCTTTAGAACTGATAATATAAACAAGGCTCTATAACATAACAGGTCTGAGGAGCGTGTTGCTCTGTAACTAGCTGTATAAGAGTAAACATGCATTAGCGCAGTGCACTGCAGAGTTATTCAGTGGTCATACACACTGGATTGATGCTAAAGTGTGCAGGAAAACAGACATACTGGATCGAGACTCAATATCAGGACATAATTCGGACTCGGATCGGGATAGGGGCAACAATACCTGATGGGGATGTCCCTAGGTTGAGCAAGTCATTCAAGGTGAGTCCAAGTTAAGACACATTTTTTGGCGTTAGCCCACTGAGTTTAATCCCATAGGTGAAGGTGACGCCAGCCCACCGCCAGTTACTTTCCAGACCACAGCAGATGTTTGTGTTTGCTGTCTACCGTCTCCCTCTACCTGCTCCGGTTCTGGCTCTTCTTACAGCCATGTCCTTTCTTAACATGGTCTTATATAATTTCCTTATATAACTATCTCCCTCTCAGCCCCCCCCCACCACACTGCCTGCCTGCCTTCCATCTCTCCGCTCCTCCACCTTCAGTGCTTGACAGTGCAATTCTGCTCTGCCAGCCTCTCTGATTTGGATGTAATTGTTTCAATCACAATGTATGAATAATTTATTCTTGGGAAAATTATGAATTCTCCAGGGAGAGCTTTGCCATCCCCCCCAGCCTCATCTACCTCTAATCTTTATTCTCCCTTCATTCCAAGTTGCCTCCATTCTCTGCATTTCATTTCGGGAGACGTATCTGACAATGATATGCGAGACTCACTCCTGGCGATATTATTCTTTGGGCACGAGGACGAGGCGCATTGTTGATGCAGCGGCTTTTGTAGGAGAAGGGGCTAATGCGGGAGAAGGGAAAGCTCCGGAATAGAGCTCTCAGAGGAGCTGCACTCTGAATGGTTTGCCCTGTAATGCGGAGCGATGGAAACACGGAGGCCGCCTGAGTTTTGGGAGAAAACACGGTTTGATTTATGACTGGTCGTCAGCACTGTCGAGTCAGATGTGTAGCAGCATTAACATGGCACACTGACTCAACTGATTATGCTATTGCTGTCCTGCTGGCCCGAGGCAAATCCCTGCCATCTCCTGTGAGCGAGGGGGCTTTGTGTGTGTGTGTGTGTGTGTGTGTGTGTGTGTGTGTGTGTGTGTGCGCGCGGTTGTGGAGGTGGACTATAGAGTATTCTAAGATCTAACAGATGTTATTGTTTGTTTCTGCATGTCTGGTCGTTTGTGTAGGAGAGGAGAACACTGGCCGTCTCTCTGTAGTCAGATCCATTTGAATATCATTTGAATTTTAATGACTATTTTCGTGAATTCAGAAAGCTATGGAATGAGAGTGGCTGTACATGTCGTTGGTTTCGGCCAAGCTGTATGATCTCACAGGCCTAATGTCTAATTGCTTAATTGTGCCAGGTGAATGGAACAGGCACTGTAGTGCTCATATACCATGTGGTATAGTGTTCCTTCATCGCCCTGTTGGCTTTATCAGTGAGCCCTGACCACCCTCTGAAACACTTCTCCAGAATTCCTCCAGCATCTGTATCTGCTGCATCTGCATGTGATCAATCACCACGGACATTAGTGACTGACCTGCCTGACTGTTGTTTGCTAACCTGTCCCACAGACTTGGAGATACTGACACCAATCCAGCTCCGGAATGCTTGGTCAAATCAGGAATTCTGTGCTTGTATACAGCAGTTTTCCTCCATCGGATTACATGTTGGCATAAATTTGTGCACCGAGCTTTTATCACAGCGTCCATTAGCTTCACCTTATTAACCATGGGCAATATAATAGCCACCGCAAGCGACCATTATATACACCATGACAGCTTAGCAACCACCTAGCAACACCTTAGTACCTACATGGTATGGCATAGCAGCTGCCATAGCTTAGGACGATGCAGAAAGTTGGGATGCTGGGGATGCGCGTCTTGATTGCTCTTCAGTAAGCTCTTAGAAGTAGACTATTAATAATAATAATAATAATGTACAAATAGAGAAATTCCATGCAGAGTTATAGGCTAGTTCTGAATCCCAGAACAGCCTGATCTTGATTGTGGAAGCTAACAATGAAGGTTTTATCTCTTGCTCTGTGGTCATCATAACTGTCCTAATACAGTTCAACTGGTCACCACACATCAGCAGTGCGGTTGGTCACCACTCAGTTCATTTGCATGGAGTTTGTCTGTAGAGTTAAATGTAGTTTAATGTGGTATATTTTATTCAAATTAAGGAATGCTTGAGAAGTATAGTCTTAGTGATGGCACGCTGTGCCTACCAAAGCAAAGGGCATGGGGAGATTTGCCTGCACTTTCAGCAGCGCTGCTCTAATCCATTACTCCAGCTCCAGGCCGCTCTGATGATATGAAGGTCATCTAGTATTATAAAATCTCCCATCAGCAAAATGGATGGTTCACACATCGCCATGGCTCAGCCTTAGTAAGTGCACCATAGGTCTTCTCAATGCAGCCCATTTCGGGGTTTTTTCCTGCAGTGGTGGCTTCTGTTCAGTGTTGTGGAAGGCTTTCATGAAATGTGGAATTCAGGTCAAGCCCTAAAGTACTGAGGCTACAGTTTTAGCTTTCACCTGAAGAGGGTAAAAAAATTCTGAAAATGAAAATGGATAACAGTGCGGTCTTTTGTGGAGTGCGTCCACAAAGCTAAGCTGTAGTCCACAGTGGGGGCCTCTTGGGGCCTTCTAGAGCCTAATGGCTTCTGAGAACTAAAAAATACAGGGTACAGTTTATTTCTATTCCATAACAGCATGGATTTTGGTGTTATTACAGTGTTATTACATTATTATTACAGGGCTATAGAGCACTCCGGTTGTTTGGAAAAGGCCTAATGTGTTAGATTAGACCTTTCAGCATAATTAAAATCAAGATTGAATGACTTTAAGGGTTTAATGCCCCTAGGTCTTCTGGAAGTCTCAGATATACACTGACTGTGAATGAAAGTGGCAGGCTAATAAATGGGCTGGGCTATGCTAATACCTCTGTCATCATCTTCAAGTTAAACATGTAATGTTTTTTAGACGGCCAAAAAATATTAATGCAAATGCATTAGCTTAGCGCTAATGGGACACTAGCGAAGTGGGCTTTTCCCCTTGTTTTGACTGAGCTTAAATCATAGTCCTGAGTCAATTTGACTGGGCTTAAACTGAAGGCCCAGCTCTAATTATGGTTCAGGCAGTCAGTAATGTTATTCCAAGTGACGTTGCTCTGTATGTAACGGAGCAGATTTTAGTTTTTCAGGCGTGCTAGGGCCTAGCAGGCGGAAAACGAGAACGATAACACACAGAGTAACTTTAAACTGGTCTGACAAGCACAGAAACCACCATAAACGTAACTCAATACCTAAATACCTGCACACCTTACATTTTACAACTCAAACTACAGGACAAAGAGGGTAAGACAGAGGACCAAGGAACTTAGTCTGTGCTGTATAAGACATGGAGTAGAAATATCACCACCACATTAACTCTGGCTGAGATTTGGCTGTCAGTGTCTGAAATTTCACAGACGTGCTGAATCGAAGGGAACCCTGCCAGTTAGCTGAATGATCATTTATCCTTTACTCTCTGAGAACAGTTTGAATATGTTCCTACATTAATCAGTGGGGATATGATACACCACGTGGCCAAAAGTATGTGGACACCTATACATTGTACCCATATGAGCTTGTTGTTCCAAGGCCATGGGGATTAATATGGACTCCCCCTGCAGCTATAACAGCCTCTGCTCTTTGGAGAAAGCCTTTTGGAGTGTGTCTGTGGGACTTTGTGCTCATTAAGTCAAAATAGAATTAGTGAGATCTTCATTGTGTGATGTCTTTATGAAGCTGGTATGGTACAGAGAGGCACAGTCATGCTGGAGCAGGAAATGGCCTTCCCCCAAACTGTAGGTGGGAACATGTGACTGTCTAATATGTGTTTGTATGTTGTGGCATTAACCTTATACGTCACTGGAACCCTGAGAACATCCTTATTCCATTATCCTTAGACTTCACTGTTGGCACTGTACAGTCCAAAAGACCCAAACCCAGACTGCACTCATCAGTGGTACAATGGTAGCATGCTTACACCTCTCCAGCCATAGCTTAGCATTTCACATTTTGATCTTAGGCTGGTGTGCAGCTGCTCAGGCATGAAAACTCACCTTCTGGAGCTTCTGAGGCAAACTCTGTAGTGACTGATGCAACAGAGTGTTAGTACATGCTACACACTTCAGTACCTGGCAGCCCTGCTCTGCCAGTTTGGGTGCCACTTTGTGGTTGAGCTGTTGTTGCTTCTACTCACGTACCTTTCCACAATCATACCACTTGCAGCTGACGGGGCAGATCTAGCAGGAGAGAAGTTTCACAAACTGACTTGTGACACAGGCTGCATCTATATGAGTGCCATGCTTAAAGCCACTGTTCGGTACGACCCACTCTACTGCCAGTGCACGGAGAGTTCAAGGCCAAGTGCCTTATATATCATCCACCTGTTAACAATAGATATAGCTGAACACCTTGAACTTGTTCATTCAGAGGGGCGTCCACATACTTTTGGCCATATAACGTATGTGTGGGGTTAGAGGCTAAACATGGGTGTAGCCTTCAGGTAGTCATCATGTTCAGTGGCTCCAGCTTTGACACTGAATGGCTTATTCTCGAGAGTGATGGAGGTTTGTTGAGAGACAGAATGACTCAAAGTGTATTTTGTGACTGTGTTTTTTGAATGTGCAGAGCAGAAAAAGAAAATGAGATTTTCAGGTTTTCAACTTTAATTAACAGTGCAAATGTGCACAGCAGGTTCGGTGATAATACGTTTAAGTCTGTCAGAATGGAGACAACTATAGATTGTCACAATATGCTGATCTGAGCAAAGTGAGCACGTCAATATTTGAAGAGCCCTGTTTAACTGCACATTAGTCATGTTTAATTTGCGTTTTATGCAATTACGGTGAAAAGCTACATACAGATTGCTGTATTTATGTTCTTTATAGTGTTTTTAAATGTGGCTTCTCTGTTCCTCAGTCTGTTCCAACTCATCAGAGATATAGGACAAACAGAGATGATCAATATGGCAGAAAATAGTTTTCTAATTATTAAATTTTTGCAATTTTATGAGGGATCTATATG
Organism: Semaprochilodus insignis; assembly: GCA_034552555.1. Taxonomy (NCBI): domain Eukaryota; kingdom Metazoa; phylum Chordata; class Actinopteri; order Characiformes; family Prochilodontidae; genus Semaprochilodus; species Semaprochilodus insignis. The sequence goes on along the minus strand of CM067484.1, from coordinate 1,200,395 downwards.
GGATGGTTCCAGATTACCTGCTTTTAAATTGAGAGATGTCTGCAGTAGCTCCAGAACCGAATGGTAAATGCTTAAAGATTTGTGTTAATTTCCACAAATAAAGATTCAGAGTGTTCCACTGTAGGAGGAACGGCTATAGCCTAAACTCCTGTATGTATAAGTGATGGGGATATACATATACATAGCCATCATTTGTTGGGTGCATCAAATTGTTGAAAGAGTCATATAAAATAAATACAGATGAAGTCAATAGAACAGACCTTCCGTGGAAATGGAGCTCTGCCGGGTTTATGTTTACAGTACTGTATAATACTCTAGTTAATATCAAGAGGAGAAAATGGTGCAATCAAAACAGATTCAGGACTGTACAGCAGCAGCAGCGCTCTGGAAGGAAGGTTCATTAACTTTAACGCATCATCAAATACCGTAATACAGTGATATATGTGGAACAATAATGAAAATCAAGTTTATAAATACACATGATTACCAGCCATGGGTAAGAGCAGAGGAGGGCAGAGTCGCCTACATCAAGACTCCAGTAACAGAACTCAGATTTGGGTCAAAGTAAAAGTACCTTCATATGAAGCAACCTGAGTAAAAGTACAAAACTACTGAGTACTGAGGAACTTCTAGAACTGCAGTGGAGCTTCTTAGTACCTCCAGCACAGGAACTGAAGCCTGTATGGCTCCATTTCTATATCATTCTTCTTCTTCTTCTTCTTCTTCTTCTTCTTATTATTATTATTATTATTATTATTATTATTTTGGTCTAAAATACAATATTAAAGCTCCAAATTCAGAAATGTCACCAATCACAGAGCAGCACAGATGATGTCAACAACAAATCTGAATAAAATTAATATTTATAGTATAATATGAAGTACTTTGATCTCTTTTTCTGCACAGTGTAAAAGCTCTAGTTCTCCTTTCAGTTTAGTGAATATTCATGAGGGACCGACCAATAGAATTGCTCCAAACCTGCTTAGTAATAAACCTTGTTCTATCAGCTCCACTGCAGGGTAAGAAAGCTGGTTCATCCTCCTGTAAAGCTCCATTCTGGAGGATTTTAAGGTGGACTGTATAATTCCACGAGAGGGTTTTAAGGTGGACTGTATAATTCCACGAGAAGGTTTTAAGGTGGACAGTATAATTCCATTAGGGTTTTAAGGTGGACTGTATAATTCCATGAGAGCTAGTTTACAGTTTGGTGTCTTCACTTTTATTCTACAGTAAAGCTTTAAGATACACAGAAGGAGAACCTGCTAAGGGGAGAACCTGCTATGAGGAGCCGGGTCTAGACTGTTGCCGGGTAGTGTAGTTGAGTAGCAGTAAAAGGATTACTATTAGTAAATACTCAGGTGGGGAACAGACCCATCAGGATTCTACTGAAGAAGAGGCACCTGAGTAGATGGAGCTAGTTACTTTCCACCATAGAGACAGACATCAGTGACATTCTATATATATTTATATACAGTGTATATATATTAATATTTCTTCCCCAGTCTTCCTTCCACTGAAATCTCCTCACATAGTGTTTCCTTTTTGACAAAATGCTCCTCAGATCTTTCCCTCCGTGGGAACAGGATAAAACACAGTTGTCTCATGTCTCTCTGGCATACGGCTATGACAGAGCCAAGCCTAATCCAACACTTAAGGAAGCTGTCAATTTGACCGTGGTCCCCTGCCAATTACTCCCACTGTTCTCTTTGATACGATCTGATATGTGGCTGCGTGTTGCCCCTCCTGCTATCACCGCCACGTCAGCTGTGGTTTGAACTCCGGGGAAGGCACGGCACATGGCTGTCCGAGCAAATTATTAATTGAAGCTGCTCTGGTATCTCGTTACATCTCCCCTGACTCCCTCTGTGCTCGTTTGAGCTCCTGTCTGGATGTGTGTAACCTAAAAGCCCGGTGTCACTTCTAACCCCGCTGTAGCTGGACTGAAGCTCCAGTAAAGGCTTTGTTTGTTGGGTGTAATCACTGCAGCGGTGTAGGTTAAAATAAGCAGACTGAACTTTTTTGGGATTGCAGAAAATGGCAGCAGAATACTGTATAGCTGAACTGAACTCTGGACTGCGGAAGCCGTTTGTGTTTGTTCCTAAGGTTTTTCAATACTTTCATTGGAATTGGTTTCATCTTGAAGGAATAGGCTATAGTAGCTAGCGTAGGTGGGGAATTAGCTTAGTATAACCCACACTTTAACCAGTTTACCTGGCGGTAACGTGATTGTGATACCCTGGTACGGGGGCAGCAGCTGTAGAGGCTCAGTGATATTTCATATATCAGCTGGAATGAAACAAAAGTGATGTGCTCGGAGCAGACAGCTCTCATAACAACAACAACCAACGCAAATTCATCACCAATCTCAGCGTTCAGACATCCGAGTTTTCTGTTTACTCTGTTCCTCTCTCTTATAACTCTTTTCCACCAACGTGGAAGCGGTTCCGTTCCGTTTGTGCTCCTGATTTTGAACCATTGGTGCATTACTAATATAAACAGGCTCTGTAACCCCAAAAGTTCATTCCCAGCTGGAACCGGTAGGTTCTTCAGCACGAACCGTGACAAGCAAAAAGTAAAGGCAACAATGGCGCCACCCAGTGGTCTGCTGGAGAACCTCTTCTACGTCTTCTTATCTCCAGTTGTTGATCTGTGCTGCTTTCTGGATATAAACCAACGCCTGGAATAACAGCACTAACACCTGCAGGTCACCTATACGCTCCACCATCTTGGTACTACTGTTTACTGCCGCTGTGCAGCGCCCCCTGCTGATGCTGATCTTGTGTCCTTTGACATTCCAGTAAACACAAGTGTAAACCGAGGCTGGTTCCCTGAATAGCACCAAGGTTCTAAGAATCCTGAACGGCACTGGTTCAACACCCCGGGTTATTTTCGGTTCCCTCCTACTGAGGGAAAGAAAGGGATATTAGTAAGGAGAGAGAGAGAGAGAGGCCATTATCCACAGGTGCATGCGCTTAGCAGTCAGCCCACTTAAACCAGCTCTCATCAATGACAGCTGACCTCACCCCCAGCGGCACAGTGACCTGCAGTACTGTACACACGTCCTTTCATCTGATTTCCAGAGTAAATGGCCTTTAAGTTATCCATGTCATGTATTTAGCTTTATTACAGCGTCCACTCCGCAGAGACCTCAGCTCCACACCTCAGCTTCACTCAGAGACTCACTCATCATCCACGTGATTCCTCATATTCAGTGATGCTGAGGTCTGGACTCTGGAGTGGTCACTTCCTTTCAGACCCACAGAGTTGATGAGCTGGAACATCTGTGGATCTTTCTCGAGATCTGAAGCGAGGATGGAGTTTGATTGTCTCTGAAGGACTGTACTGTTTATCTGGTGGTAACAGGTTTGGGTGGTCTACCAGGTCTCCCACCATTAGAAGGGGTCCATTTTCTGCCCATCAAATCTATTTTAATCGATTACCTCTCAGTAATCAGTAGGTTGTACACGATGTCAGGGTTGGACTGTAAAGTGAAGGATGGTCTCTGACCTTCACACAGTGCTGTTCCTCACAGACGCTTTAGGTAGGTGTGTATTTGTCCTGATTTCGTTTAGCTAGCTCGGTTGGGCCAAAAATAGGGTCTCTTCCCCCTTAGTTGAGGCTTTGCCCAGAGAGGGCCTTGGATCCAGTTTCAGTAGTGTTGTTAGCATCTCTAGTGTCTCGAGTCTAAGTTAGCTAAGTCAGCTAATTAGTATGCCATGTAAACTTTGTAACGCAAAGTGTTTTTATTGAGAAGCCTGAACACAAGGACAAACGTTTCATGGATGGTTGTGTGTTTTCTGGCAGTCATCTCCGTATAAAAGCTTTTCTTGTTGCTAGCTGTGTAGCTTTTAGCTTACTAGCACGAGAGACAAGTTAAGTAGTGCACCAGTAGTCATATATGACAGACCGCGTATTTTTCTGCAGTTTGACACGGAATGTTGTAGTTTTGAAACTGTAACTATGCTGAAGTGTTTCGGTGCCGTTTGTCGTTTTCAGGCTGCATAAAAGGAAAACGCGTCAGGTCTCAGTGACTTCTAGGAAAGTTCTGCTGCTGAAGTCGACACTTCTGTTCACTCCATCCCTCGTCCCTCCGAGGTCCCATCTCACACAGTTCACTTGAGCTAATACAGTAATGGAACGACCTTTAAGATAGCACCGGGAGTTCCTCAAGGGCAAACAGCGAAGCTCGGTTGGTGAGGGCATGTTAAAGTGAGGACTGAAATGGGCGGCTGGTCTGGGCAGCCACAGCTGGATACTACTGCACAACCTTCTGTGCAGCTGAATTCTGCCATGCAACAGGCATGTCTGTTAAAATGAAAGCCCTTCGTTCGCTAGATATTTGGACATAACGACAAAAAAACAAAGGTTACAGAATGAGTCATGTTCACTGATACCAATAAAGGTGGGCTGTGTCGTCTTTGGGGGTTATTTAGACGGTGTAATCCACTGATTCACTATTCAATTCTGATCATTTGTGGCAGCACCAAAGCAGTACAAACAGCTGCACTGGAGAATGGCAGTGCATGTGATAGACAACACTAAAACAACTAATATATAATTTCCAGGGACGCACCGAACATGCGGCAACCGCAGTGATTCCGCCGAACATGGCAAAAAATCCACTTTCAGTGTGAAAAGTGAAAAGACTGAGTAATTCATACCGAACAATGGGGTTGACTGTACCTGGGTGGACCGCTATATGCGCCACATTAGATCCACGCCTCAGCCAGAAGTAGGCAGCTCTGCTGTATCTGTGCCAGAAGTGGACCAGATCTGTTTTGGAACAGGTGGGCCAGATGCATGTTGTAAGTATGTGGGCCACCTTTGGCTGACAGTGGGCCAGCAGTGCCGTATCTTTGCCAGCATCCGGTTGCTATCTGGGATTTAGCTGATTTAATTTATGCAGTGGTGAAAAAGTGGCAAAATTAATGAAACACTAAAAAACCATGTTCGGTATTTGGCCTTCTGCCAAATGTTTCATATTTTTGGTTTCGGCTTTGGCCAAAATTTTTCGTTTCGTTTTATCCCTAAAAATTTCCCCTTTGTTATATGCCCAAAAGTGCCTCAACACAACTTGATTACCAACACAGGCCCTCAAAAAGCATGACCAGTAGAACGCTCTGGGTCCGCCCCACATGTGCCTGAGGTCGCCATGCCCAATCCCAAGCATTAGCAAGAGGGGCGTAAACCCCCAAGCACTGGGCTGTGGAGCCATAGAACCACGTTCTCTGGAGTGATGGAGCTCCATGCAGTCCCTTATGGATGAGCTGGAGTGATGTTTGTGATCCAGTGTGAACTACTCATCTCACATCAGTACCTGATTCACTAAAGCTCTTTTTAGCTGAATGCAGTCAAATCCTTACAGCAATGGTGTACAAGAGTGGAATCTGATACCACAGCAAAGGAGAAGAAGGACTCCCCATTAATGCCCTTATAAATATTCTTAAACCTGCAGCGTTGGCGTAGCACTAACTGCCCACAGCCCACCGCACAACAGTACAACACATGTGGCACATTATTATGCTAACGAGCTATTTACATTATTAAAGTCTCTCCTACTGTGAGCCTGGTGCTCCGTGCATGGACACGGCCAGCAGCGGATCGCTACAATCCCATTATGTCAGATTTCCATTCTGTCGTTCTTCTTCTAACGTGTGTTTGTTATCTATACTGGGTTCTCAGTTCATTTCATCTCTGGACTTTCATCTACTGTGTAATTTCCTTTATTGCACATGTGCAGGACTCCAGTGATGAACCTGCTTGGTTTATGTTCATCAGCCCGTCTGTTTAAAGAGAATCCTCTGTTAGGGTGACACGTCACGCCAAAATGAATAAAGTTAACAACATAGACGTTGTGTGGGCAATGTGCAAAGCTGCCTTCTAGCCTTCATAACTTCAGAACAGTTTAATCTACAAACGTGATGTACATATCAGAACACTCAGCAGACCCGGCCTTCACCAGCAGCATCAGTGAGTAATCCAGCTCAAAGTCCTGAAACTGGTTCACTGCTACTGTTAGTCTTCATATCAGAGAGTTCATGCATCACAGCTCATGTCAGTGAAGAGCCTGATTTCATCCACCTCTGACCAACCACCAGCCAGTAATCCAGCTCCAAAGCCACCCAAAATCAGCTCACCACCTCTGTGTCTCTGTTTTTAGTCTTCATGTTACATACAGAGGGTTGATATATCAACTCAGCCGACCCTAATGGCATATCCCAGGGTCATAGCCCAGAGTCTCCTAAAAATAACATATGGCATGTGTGACTGTCTCAGTACCTCTCATGTAAATTGTAATTGACGAGTCAAAAACGAGTCAAAACGAGTCAGATCAGTTTGCACTGTGTGGAGAACATTCATGGTGCTGTAGGATCTCTCTACACATAGGGGCAGCATGTAGTGGTTTGGTTAACTGAGTGGTGATGCCTGTCGTGTCCTTGATCCTGCCCTGTCAGTTTGTTATACATTGTTTTTTTCTTATGTATGTGTAACATACCACATATGGACAAAAGTATTGGGACACCTACAGGACCTTTAATAAGGAGTTGACTCCCCAATTTCCAGCTATAACAGGGCTCTGTGTGGACCATCCACACCAAACTCACCCAAACCAGGGTTTATGGAGCTGGCTTTGTGTACTGGGACACAGTGATGATGGAACAGGAAAGGTTCTTCCCCAAACTGTTCCCACAAAGTTGGAATCATACAGTGGTCCAGAATGTCTTGGTCTGCTGGAGAATTAAGATTCTCCTTCACTAGAACTAAGGGGCTCTAGGACCACCCCTGAACACCACCCCCATAGCATCATTATCCCTCCTCCACCAAACTATACAGTCGGCACAGTGAAGTCAGGCAGGTAACATTCTCCTGGGGTTCTCCAAACCCAGACCCGTCCATCAGACTACCAGATAGAGACGCGTGGTTGGTCACTCCACAGAACACGCTTTCTCTGCTCCAGAGTCCAGTGGTGGCGCTTTATACCTCTCCACCCAACGCTCTGCATTGTGCTTGGTGGTGTTAGGCTTGTCTGCAGCTGCTCGGCCATGGAGACCCATAAAGCCATGAAGCTCACAGTGTTAGTGCTGA
>CM067484.1:1176015-1188969 GCA_034552555.1 Semaprochilodus insignis | reverse complement strand
ATATATATTTTTTTTTTTTTTTTTTTTTTTTTTTGTAATTGTTAATTTAATGATTTTATATGTACCATCACAAGCCCACTATGGGTCACTGGAAAAGCATTGGCCTGCCTGAGAAACACCAACAAGCACTTCACCAGCCACTTGGGATCCCCAGCCCAGTCACTGATAAACCAGCTGTAGAGTCTCTTAGAAAATAAACAAACCATGTGATATGACTGGGAGTCTTTTAACCCACGTGTACACCGGCACGTTAATACAGCATGGTTTCATTTTATTGGTCCATTTGGTATGAAATATTCACACACAGTAAAGAAAAACACCAAACAAATAAACAAATAAACAAACATCAAACTAAAGAGAAGTTCCACCACCCTACCGTAAACCCACCTGCACTATGAGCTGACGTGTTGTGGCATTCCCCTACAGCAGTTGTCAGCTTGTATTTTGCCCACCAGCGCTGTGCTCGGGGGATATCAGCGCTGCCTGCAGGATGCTCAGAGAGGAACTTAACCTGTACAGATGTCCCAGTTCACCTGCATAACATCCAGGTCATGTTCTTACCCAGGTAACTTCCTTCTTTATACAGCTGCCCCTTTCACAGGCCCCCGTTTACCGATGGGTGGATGACCAAGGCTCCAGTGCACTGTAGGCGCTGTCCCTACAAAAGGAAGGAGCCTCACAGAACCTTTCCAGGCCCGTTAACCCTTCCAGGCCCGTTAACCCTTCCAGGCCCGTTATCCCTTCCAGGCCCGTTAACCCTTCCAGGCCTGTTAACCCTTCCAGGCCCGTTAACCCTTCCAGGCCCGTTAACCCTTTCAAATACCCAGCTACTTCTGTCTTTCGGCCACCCTGTAGGTTTCAGGGTTAAAACACTTCTGGGACGCTTTTTAAGCACATAGGATGTAGAACAGTATGAACTACGGTGGCTGAGAAGTGCAAAACAAATTAACATTTCAGAAAACAAAATTACAAAAATAAAAACAAAAGATAAACAATGTGAAACACGTTTACCAGTACCGAAACGCTTTTACAAACCGTGGATTCTGACAGAAAGGGCGGGTCTAACACACAGGAAGTGCTTGGTACGGACCCTTGTCAATCAGACTGTTTCAAAGAAAGAGATGAACAGGCGTCTAAACCACTTGGACTTGGTTATAAACCACTGGTTATCCACTGCAGCTAGCGTTACAGCCCACTTACCTTCCTTAACATTTCCAGCTCTAAGTGGTTTAAACGTCACCTGTTCTTCTGTCTGCCACTCACTCTACCACCACCAAACAGTCTGATTGACAAGGGGCCGCAACAAGCACTTCCTGTGTGTCAGACCCGCCCTCTCCTCAGAATTCACATTTGGTAAAAGTGTTTCACGTCTTGTAAAGTTGTTTTTGTTTTTGTATTTTTGTATTACCTGGAGTGAGCGATGTGAGTCCCGTGGCTGATGGTTAATAAAGCCGTTCTCTTCGTATGTAAGCTGATATATAGAGATATTATGAAATCATTTTGGAGCGTTGTGGATTGAAGGCATATATCCGGCCCCTGAACAGGATCAGTGACCCCACTGTGACCCCACCTTTAAGAGGAATCCTGCTGGGGGCAGATTTTAATGGAGATAGCCAATTACCTGTGAGACAGGACTGAACCCGACTTCTACGTCCGGCCAAAGCTAATTAAAAGTATTTCCCAGCGTTCTGTCATACCCTGTTTATACATACAGCCATAAACTGCATATGGCCATGCGAGCTGCTAGCATGCTAGCCTGGGCTTTCCCACCACTGCCTCGCCATGCAGTGCCTAACTAACTCGCTCAGCAGGAATCGCGAGTCATTCCAAAAAGGCTTACCACGCTGAGACGGACGCCTGTTCTCGCCTTCAGAACTCCTGCTCCATATGGATAATGCAAACGGGTTGTAGTTAATTAAGTTGCTAATCTAAAAGCACATGGAGGAAGTGATTACTGCAGTGTGTGATGTGTGTTCCTGCTGTACACATGCCCACTAATCCGCAGCGTTTACGGCCCAGTCATGTAGGATTTGTATGTTTACAGTAAATTTAATTAAAATATGATCATCATCATCAGGACCTCAAGATTAGTCTGTTTAAAGCCCCTCTCTCTTTCTCTCTCTCTCTCTCTCTCTGTCTCCTTCTCTCTCTCTTTCTCTATCTCTCTATCTCAAAGGAGGAAAGACTGACTCTGAAAGGTCCTCAGTTTATAATTCTGATTGTAAATAATTGCAGCCTCATGTGTCGCCCAAAGTCAGTGGCGTTACTCATGGAAAGCTGAAAGTGATTTTTAAATAAAGGCGATATTCTTAATTTCCTACTTACAATATGAAAAGTGAATCATATAGCAGCGTAGACAGTACAGTTAGTGGTGCTACAAATTCAGTGTTCAATAGAGCAAACCATACGTGATGCCTGAGTTACACATGAACATGCATGTCCCGTTTTGTAAACTCCCCCAAAACAGATAACACAGTATACAGAACCAGTTTATGTTTTTAAGTCTGTGTTAGCTTAGCTATCTCCAAACCTCTCCATACAACTCCTAGATCAGCTAATCAGTACCTTATCCTCCATCTGTGTTCCTCTAACTAACGTATAAGAACCTTTTAAACCCCAAAACGGCCTGTTTTCCTGTAGTTCTGATTATCTGTGTTTATTCTGATGTTGTTCTGGGGATTATTAGAGACACCGTTATTAATTATTAATAGTTTTACACAGTTTTCATGGCTGCTTATAAAAAGTCAGACCACATTGAAAATCAGTTTATAAAGAACTAAAATCTTAAAGTCTTAAAGAATAGAAAACAATAAAAATGTTCTGATAATTAAAATATTGAAGACATATTTTAAGATCACCACCAAATCTGAAGCAAATTTGTGATAACAATGTTAGGACCTTAATACAACATCATCAGTCTTATTACTTTCATTGAAACAGATTCAAAACAGATTCAATTGATTAAATTAGTTTTTGCAGAATCTTATGGAGCTCATGCCAGATCCAGTGAATACTGTCGTTAACGCAACACGGAGGGCACACCAAATACTGAGAAATTCTGAAATTCCAATTTAAAAATTAATTTAAAAATTCCACTTTGAATTCAAACTGTTTTGTTGATTATATAATTTATAATTAAAACTTTGTATTAAAATAAAAACAAATTCAAAATACAACTTGTCATCAGTGGTCTCAGACTTTGGTATATGGTTCCTATTTTTTGGTTGTTTAAGGTTTTGAAATATCAGTTAATATAGAAAACTGTGACAACCATAAAATAGACAGAGTGGAAAAAGGATATGTTGAATTTGGCACTGTGACATCTTTCCTCATAGTGACAGATCCTATTTACTATGACTGATCGTTAGAATTTGCATTATTTGCATTCATATATATGACACAACTCCTCATAGCAGGTTCTCCTCGTCGCAGGTTCTCCTCCTGTGTATCTTTAAAGCTTTACTGTAGAATAAAAGTGAAAACATCAAATTATAAACTAGCCCTCATGGAATTATACAGTCCACCTTAAAACCCTCCAGAATGGACCTTTACAGGAGGATGAAGCAGCTTTCTTAACCTGCAGTGGAGCTGATAGAACAAGGTGGTAGAGGGTCTCTAATTCCATTCCTCACTAGTCTAATAGAGAAACGACTTCTGATATACATCATGCCATTATGAGCACAATTAGTCCAAGTGGGTCAACAATTACACACTTCAGAACTAACAAAACAGAATCCATGAGGCGTATGTCAGCTGGGAAAAGATGGAATTGAACTAATGTCCCCTCCGGTGAAAGGGAAAAATTGAGGCCATCTCTATGAAGAAAGTGAGTTATCATCTCCCAGAGTACCCCACACACACAGAGAAGATTAGGAGTCTGATGAGAAAATTATTCATATATATACGTGTGTGTGTGTGTGTGTGTGTGTGTGTGTGTGTGTGTTGAGCTCCTCATACCTGTCTTTATAGGAATATTCCTATAATAGGAATTCCTATACACAGTATGATTTTCAGTCTCGGGCCGATACACAAACATACACATTCATACACACCAGGATCAATAACTGATGATAAATTTAGACTGATATGATCAATATTTATTGAGCTACACATACAGAAGTCTGTCTCTCAGTATGGTGTCGGGCCGCCGTGTTTGCTAACCCAACTCTCCAGACGTCTCGGCATGGAGCTGTAGAGGTTCCTAATGGTGTCCTGTGATAATCCATCCCATGCAGCTTGAATATCCTCACACAGTTCCTGCAGATGGTGCGGTAGGGGTGGAGGTGGAGTGACACCAGGCCTTCTGGACGTGTGACAACAAACCGTTCATCTTGGTGCTGACCACGGTGCCTCCACACACGGATTCGTTGGTCGTCTCCACCAAGACAAAAGCGGGACTCGTCACTGAAGATGACCCGCTGCCGTTCGGAGTCACTCCATGACAGTCTGGTACGACACCATTGCAGTCTTTGGTGACGGTGACGTGGTGTTAAGGACAGTCGTGGTAACGGTCTGTGTGCATGTAGTCCTGCGTGGTGCAGCCGTCTGCCAATGGTGCTGCACTAACAGGATGACATCACTGCTCGCTGGATGTCTGTAATCGTGGCTGTTGGGTCAGTCAGGTACAGAGATAAGACCCGTCCTTGCTTACATCACATGTGCGGCCGAGTGTGGAACTTGAGTCATTAGCATGTCTCACCATGTCAAACCTACACACCGAGTTTCGTTCCTGTGGGTTGACTCCTTCTGGGTGCAGCTGTTCTTTTGATGATGAGTGTGTCATTCATGTTTCACAGTTAGAGTTTCTAACTGAAGCTGGTGTTTGGCATGGTGTTGTGAAATAAGGCAGATGCATCATAACCATCCCCCTATACAGGTTATAAAAGTCATATATCCAAAGCCTGCCACAAGTCTTCCTCCCTTCCCTCTTGTTCATCCTTCACTCGTTCCCTCCACCGCGTCACCATGCCGTCCTGCAGCCTATTCTTCTGTGGTAATATCATAACACGAGGACAGCTGGCTGCTTCATCTCCTGTCGGCTCGTGTTTTCAACTGCATCAATATTGTGAGGAAGGCCTGGGCGCGGGCTCAGGGGCCACTGAGCACAACCCTCCCCCCAAGCCCCCCCAGACCGCCAGCCAGCCAGCCCTGCCAGAACTGCCTACTGCACATCATGCACCAGAGACACTGCTGCCTACTTGATCCACAATAGGGCTTATACTGCTTATCTCACCTTCCTTTACTGTGCAGTTAGAGTTAAACCTGGACGGTAGTGTAAACTCCACATCCAGCCTTTAATGCTTTAATAGAGAGGCAGCAAACACATATACATATACAGTCTTTTAATATAGCGAAATATTATTTAATTTACAGGACCGTGGATGCGGTTGGGACATTAGTTCAAGTCCAGCTTTTCCCAGCTGACATACGCCCCCTGGGTTCTGTTTTGTTAGTTCTGAAGTGTGTAATTGTTGACCCACTTGGACTAATTGTGCTCATAATGGCATGATGTATATCAGAAGTCGTTTCTCTATTAGACTAGTGAGGAATGGAATTAGAGACCCACGATTTGACACACACCACCAGTCAAAAGTTTAGGTACACCCCTCTAACTGATGTAGTCGGTGATCTTAAAGACTCTACAGTCGTACACTGAACAGCTCCAACTGATGAGAGTCTGAACCAGTACATACCCTGATACCCCACATATCCTCTTGATGTACCACAGTATGATATTTCTCCATATCTCCACCTCTAATATATATTTAGTGGTGTAAAACTTTGATCTCTTTTTCTGCACAGTGTAAAAGCTCTAGTTCTCCTTTCAGTTTAGTGAATATTCATGAGGGACCGACCAATAGAATTGCTCCAAACCTGCTTAGAAATAAACCTTGTTCTATCAGCTCCACTGCAGGTTAAGAAAGCTGGTTCATCCTCCTGTAAAGCTCCATTCTGGAGGGTTTTAAGGTGGACTGTATAATTCCATGAGGGCTAGTTTATAGTTACACAGGAGGAGAACCTGCTATGAGGAGAACCTGCTATGAGGAGAACCTGCTATGAGGAGCCGTCTCTAAACCTTTGCCTGGTAGTGTAGTTGCCTTTAGATCTGCAGGATTATTGTATCAGTTGTCAGTGTGATCACACTATTATCATGGGCTGTGATGCCACATGGATCTGAGAGACAGAACTCGTTCATAAATACTATCACTAGAAATGTAAATGAGCTAATGTTAGACAGTTTTAACTATTGTCTCCGGTCTGATGTCAGGAGGCACCGCAATATAGCCTACATTAATAATACAACCCGCATGGTCAGCAGAAGATTAGACTGTGAGAATGGAGTGTATAATACACTGCTGTATTCTCCTGAGTGGACCTGAATCCTGGTCTCCCACATGGAAAGCAAGTGACTTATCCATGACTGTGCTCCTTCCCAGTGTTTGTGTTAAACGTGTGAAGTTGTTACAGCTACTGTTACAACATGCTTTTATGCTTTTCTGGTTTCCCTCTTTCCTTCAGTGTGTTATGGAGCTTTTTGTGCATGTACAGTTTCTGCAAAGTTCTAAACCCCAAAGTACATGCCAAAGGAAGAAACTTTTCCCAGCAGCCTGAAACACCTTTTTGGAATTCCAGTCTTTTTATCTGTTAGATCTAGGTAGCAGCACTGACCCTTGTTCGGGCACTGTCTGAGCTCAGGGTGAGTTTTAGACTCCTAACCTACTTACACTAGCTGGGAAACATTATCCGACGGAACACTAAGCACGGTTGTAAGTCGCTCTGGATAAGAGTGTCCGCTAAATGCCGTAAATGTAAATGTAGAAGGTGACATCACGTAACACAGTCCTTATTGCACACCTACTGGCAAGCTTGGCATACAAACACACAATGCACAGCAAATACTGGCAGTACAGCACATACAGGAAGAGTTTGTTCAGGTTTTCAACCCTTTATGTAATGTAGAGAAGATGCCATTATAGGAATGTCACCAGCAGTGTTCAGCAGGGTCCATCTGTAGACTGCAAAATAGGGATGGAGCATGGGTGAAATGTGTAGCGGCAGACTAAACTAATCAGGACAGAAAAGTACTCCCCTTGTGTGTGTAAGGTGGTAGTACGCTTGGTAGTAGATGGCGCTGCATGAGGTTGAGGGGTCTATAAATCCCTGCGGGGTGTGAGTGACGGGATCCATAGATTGGGAAGAGGTGGTACAGTGCAGGGAATGTCTCGTTCCATGTGTGGAAAATGGCTCCAGAGCAGATGTTAATGATGGGCTAAAAGGAGTGACTGCATTTGGGCGTGTCAAAGACCATAGTGTGAAGGAAGTAGCTGAATCTGCAGGTGTATGGAAGCGTACGGTCATACGGGTCTACCAGCAGTGGATAAAATCCCAGTCTACAGGGAATTCTCCTCGGAATTGTGCCAGGGAAGGCCTCCACCAAATCTGGACCAACTGACCAATTCTTTGATGTAAGAGTGTCTGAACATTGATGTGGCTACATCCAGAAACTTGTCCAGTACATGCCCAATCCAGTCACAGCTGTTATTGGTGCTGGTGGAGGTGTTACACACTGGTAGGTACGGATCAGTCATGGGGGACATAGCAGTTCTCATTTCTAGCAGCGAGCACAAAGGATCTGTTCCACCACAGTCATGCTGTGACACACTCTTCAGTGACACATACATGGTTTACATTTATGTATTGTGTTCAGCTGGCTGCGCTACCCTTACTAACTTCCCGTAACTGTCCTGCTGTACGGTGTAAACAGCCTTGTGTATGCTTTTTTAAGGCTTGTTTGTGTCCATGTCAACATGGTCCTCATATTTCATGGTCAGCGTAAGCCAGAGAGTGGACCGGGGCATGTTGACCCAAGCTTTTAGTACAGTCACTAATGAGTTTTCAATCATGGGCATGTACAGTGGTGGCCTCTGCACATCGTACTGTGATTTGTAGCTGAATAGAAAAGGGCACCCATTAGGAGGTGGTAACTTACAGGATCATCTTATTAAGTAGCCCGAGCGCAGCGGGTACAGCAGGCTTGTAGTGGAAGCCCGGCGTGAAAATCCCGGGTAAATATCATGTTTTGCATGAGGATAAATACATTAGGATATAAGCCCCTCTAAGCCTCCTTGGCACACACAAGACACTTCATTAAAGCAACAGCGCGGGGAAGCAAAGAGGTTAGACAATCAGAGGAGGCAGCTTAAGAGCTCCAAGACCTCCATCCTGCTCCCCACTATCACCATCCCCCCCCCCTTCTTGTCTCCCTCTTCCACCCCTCCTCCAATCCCACGCTAATTTCTCGGAGAGCTACTGCCTTAGATGTACAGTCCTCACTCTGCTGCTGTCATTTCCATGGAAACTGAGGTGAGGAGAGGCGATGTGACATCATGTGGTTGGGCTGGGTGCGGGAGATTGTGATGGTGACATCAACATACAGGAGGAACAGCCCTAAAGACAGAATGACACCCGGAGCACGGCGTGGATTCCTTCACCAGTCAGGGCTTTTCCATTTCCATTCAGGAAAACCAGGCAAGCCCAAATCACAGCCCGGGACTAGCACGACGTTAGAACCTTGCATCACTGCATTTACAACACTCTCGAAAAAGAAAACGGACACGCCAGTCAAATGCGTTTCCCTGAACTCCCTCCTTTATTTGTCCTGCTGAGAAAGCAGCGAAACTCTACTGGACTGAGCCGAAGGGCCCACAGGAAAGTCTGTCCACCTGGCAACGTCCTTAGCAGGCACCTAGGCAGACAGTTCCACTCACACAGGACCAGATTCCTATCTACCGGAATGGGGAGGGGCTAAAAACCCAACACTGATAACCAGGTAAATGGTTCATAACCATATGTGAAATCACAGGCAAAAGTCCTGGAGCCCATCCGGGCGGGGCATACGGACGGTACCTGGGAGGTCAGAATTCACTCATTCATCTTCTAGGCTGCTTATCCTTCTGGGTTGCGGAGAGCCTTTCCAGGTGCTTATTTGGCTGAAGGTAGGAAACACCCTGGAGAGGCTGCCAGTCCATCACAGGGCAGACACACACGTTCACGTGGGTTTGATTCCCGGCTGGGTTGTCCGGGGGGGGGGGGGGGGCATGCAGCCAGGTGAACTGGAGATGATGAAGTCCCAGATGGATAAGCAGGATAGAGGATGAATAAATGAATGATTGACTGAATAAACACCATCAAGCACTGAAAGGTGTCTGGGGAGATATTGTGTGTTTGGCTCCCTCCGTTGGACCAGCCAGCTCTGGGACAGAGGTCCTGTGTCTGTCTCGTTATGTGTCGCTGGATGCCCATGCTGCTCTGTTCCGTGACGGTAGCCTTAAAGCCCTACTGTGCTGGACATGTACAGATGGCTGGCTCCAGCCATGCTGATTTTCCAGGATGTGGTATGTATGTGGTGGAATGATAACGGCTCCTGCGGACGGTTAGTCGTGTGAAGCATGTGATATGTAACTGCTGCTCAGAGGTGCTTGATCTCTAATTGGTTAACCCGTTGAAGTTGCCGTTATTGTCAGCGATACCGAAAGAATATGCGTATGAATTATTCCTCACTTGAAGCTTATTGAAACGGGCCGAGTGATTCTGTGGGAAGAGCAGATTCCAAACTTTCAGCGGCGGTTGTGTGTGTAAGTAGAAGAGGAGATATTTTATTATGATATGAATTTGATGAAACGTTATTGCTGTGTGGGAAGAAAAACATCATTTCCATTTTTGCAATGTTTTTGTCATTTTTTGCTGCCGGAGTAGAACCAGGAGTCTGAGTGCGGAGCGGAGATGGTGATGCAGAATGTCTAATTAAATATTTAATAACTATATTACACTTTCACTCCTGTGCACATCAACTCTGTGTTTGTATTATGTGTGAAGTTTGTGATTTGTCTGTATGTACGTTTGACATTTCTGTAAACATATAAACCAGTAAACACAAAGTTATACACTCTGATACAGGGGGGTCCAGCAGTGCACCCCTCAGACACTCACCTTGCAATGCAAAATGCCTTGTGGAGCATCAACACCCATATGAGCCTACAGTGGCGTATGTCTCACAAGCCCTTAAAAAGTCTGGAAGGTTCCGTATACAGCTTCATCCCTCATCTAAACTCACAGACTCCCTATGTGACCTATACTGACCATCCTGGATGCAGTCACATGACCGTTTGTGAACATGTGACCTCATTTACTGAATGACGATGTGATTAGCTAGTGTACGAGACCAAACCAGCTCAGTTTAAAAGCTTGGGTTTTGTGTCTATAAGGTCTATTTAACAGCTCTAATTATGTAATAACCTGTTCTATATTACATAGAACCCATTCTGACCTCATATCTAGAACACACGGATCAAATACAAGTTATGAAATGGTTGTTAAGACGTATGTTACCGGTACTTTGATCTTAAAGTAGTTCTAGAAGACGCCATGTGACCTCTTTGTCACAATAACACTGATCTTAGGATTTATAGGGGTGCTGTTTTAATGGGTCAATTATGGCATCTAATGTACTGTAGTGCCTGCAGTAACTTCCGGCCCACGACTGCCTCCAACGGCATTATGAAGTTTTCCTTTAATCAGAGTTTTCCTGAATCACGGACCCAGTATCGTAAATGGAACCGAGTCATAGGCTGAGTGTATCTAGAGCTGGTGGGGGGTGGACAGGATGGACACCACTGTTCTAGACTGGTGTTGTAGGATATGATTAGAGATGGTGTCTGTAAATGGTGGTGTCGTATACAAATGAATGACATTTCATAACACACGTCTTTAAAGGCCTTTCTCAGAATGAAAACGAGCCAGACGTCTCCCCTTCAGTGGCTCTTACATACTCCAGATTCTCCAGCTAAAAGGTTAATACAGCGGGGACTGATCATATGTCACCCGAGTTATAGAACGTTTCATACCTAAAAACATGCTGAAAGTAGCTTATTTGTCTGTTGACAGTATTTTCTGATAAAACCAAAACAAAACTATATAGTATATAATAAAGTGGTCCAGAATTCCCCCTCTGTAAAACCTTGGATTCTCATATGTCAGCAAAATGGGAATTTTGAATCTGACTTCATTCACTGTTCATATTTCTGTTCTAGAAGTTTATGCAAATTAGCGCATATTTAATTAGATTTATTTTTATATTTAAAAATACAATTTTAGAAAACTTGTAATACAGAAGATATGTGTTTTACGCTCTCTACACACGGTTCCCGAGCTGATCTGAAGGCCACATGAAGTTTGGAGGTCTGTAGTGATGGACTCTGCAGACAGTTGGTGACCTCTGCGCACTATGACCCTCAGCATCCGCTGACCCCGCTCTGTCATTGTACGTGGCCTCACTTTGTCGTTCCCAATCGCTCCCACTGTGTTATAATCCCACTGACAGTCGACTGTGGAATATTTAGTAGGGAGGAAATTTCACGACTGGACTTGTAGTACAGGTGGCATCCTATCACGGTACCACTCTGGAATCCACTGTTCTGTTCTTGCTCTCGTTGGAGGCGGTCGCATTTTTCCTCTCTCCCTCCCCTTCCCTTATCATTCCTGCTTGGCTTCTCCTGTCTCGTCTGGCATTGCTATTTCCTGGAGACTCTCTTCACACTGCTCTTCAACCAACAGAATGGATTTGATTAAATGGTCTCTCAATGCAACTGACACCATCTTCTCAACAAGAAGCCTGGGTTCGGGGGAACCTGTCTGTCCCGATGGAACGTTTGCGGCTGGCTACACGGAGGACGCGTGGGGGAGGTGGCGGATCGTGTGTCTAGCGACTCTTTCCGTGGAGGACATTGAAGACGTCTACCTTTTTGGCACAATGATCGCAGGGCTTTTCCTGATTGGATTAGGCATCGCCCTGGTGTATCGAGAAATCAAAGTTGTGGGGACGGCTGTCAAAGGCCCCCAAAAGCTGCCCGACATGATTGAGGCGGTGGGCAGAGCTGTCGGCACTCAGACGGTGACTTCTAGCCGCATCATGGAGAACATCTCGGAGAAGCTAACGGCTTTGCGAAGGAGTGTTCACATTGAGTTCTGGGCCAGTTTCTCAGTCCATGACCCCTCCAAGGTCAGCACTTCAGGCTATAATGTGGAGAAAATTGAGACCATGATGGACAATAGAGAGTGATCGCGCTAAACTGGTCAGCGGTCACTCGCCCAAACAACCAGAGTCTGTTCTGCTTTCGGCTCCCGCCTTATCAGCACTCGGCCTTGTGGATGATAAGGAACATTCCTCCAAAGAACACTGTGACTTGAATCTCTCCCTGTATACCTAATCCGCTGGATGTGTCTCTGACTGGGAACTGTTTAGGGTGTCTCCATGGCAAACTGATTGTTGCCAGGCAGTGAGACTTTCGCCCCGCCCCCCCGTACCCTTCCCCACGCCTTCATTGCTTGGTGTTTGTGTTTTGTATGTGCTCGTGTGCTGAGGTTTTTTGATGTTCCTCTAGGGCACAGTCTGGGGGTGTGCTTTTTACCCCTCTTCTTCCCCCTTGTATCCTTTCTAGTGGAGTAGTGATGGCGGCGCGTGCCTCACGCAGCGGCTTTCCTGTCTTCCTGTCCTTGTCTTGTTTCCCTCCTTGTGTGTTTGGATGAGTTGATGGCTAATTTCGCCGGTACTTGTGACCATGTGACAATAAAGGCATTCTGATTCTGATTCTCCTGAGAGCGACCCATTCTCTCACCAATGTCTGTAGGAGCAGTCTGCATGACTAGGTGCTTGGGTTTATACACCTGTGGCCATGGAAGTGATTGGAACACCTGAATTCAGTGATTTGAATGGCGGAGTGATGCTTTTGTAATATGGTGTATGTACATATATATTTCCTTCCTACCGGAATATTAGAGCGAATCCGCAGTACACTGTGAATGTAATCATGATCAGTAATCAGACGCAGCTGTTACAGTCCAGTTAACAGACTCGAACCGGGTGCTGTATGGATAAGCCTTTATCTTCCGGGGAAG
>CM067484.1:1155882-1171852 GCA_034552555.1 Semaprochilodus insignis | reverse complement strand
GGCCTTAGAGAGGATGAGAAAGCTGCGACTTCTCCAGCAGCGCCGTCCTGATCCTGGGCAGAGTCAGAATTCATTTCCAGCTGGAGGATTGGAAGACAGCTTTCATAAAAACCCCGCAGTATTAGAAATGTATTGATATTGACTTGGAGGCTTAAAGCTGGAGAAAAACGTCCAGCATCATAAAGAAGGAGCTCGTTTAGGATCAGCTGTGCTGGTGAGCCCTATCTGAGCACCTCAGGACATCATCTCACTCTCACTGTTAAGGACACTGGATAAATCAGTGTCCTGTAAAGTGTGGTGGATGAATCAGTGTCCTGTAGTGTGGGGTGGAGGACTCAGTGTCCTGTAGTGTGGGGTGGAGGACTCAGTGTCCTGTACTGTGGGGTGGAGGACTCAGTATCATGTGATTTGGGCTGGATGACTGTGTCCTGTAGTGTGGGGTGGATGACTCAGTGTCCTGTAGTGTGGGGTGGATGACTCGGTGTCCTGTAGTGCCGGGTGGAGGACCAGTGCCCGGTTACATCGAACACCTAAAGCTGAATTTTCCTGTAATCGACCCGTAAGTGTTTCCCGAGGTTAAGTGTGTTGCACGTTGAAGCCGGAGCGTATCACTTACAGGGTTCCTAAAGCGGAATCATCATAGACTCTTCCATTCCCCTTAACTAGCGACATTCCCTTAAACATTCCCTGAAGCGCTGCATGAAGTTCCTTATCTGTGGTTTCCCTCAGGATGTTTAAGGGAAGGAAAGCGCTCTGTTGAAGTCATCAGCCAGCGTGAGGAGCTGAAGGTGCGGCTGTGTGCGGAGGCGTTTCCCTCTTCATGGTACAGAGCTTCCTACTCCAGTAAAGACGCTGGGCGGATTTGACTGCTGCTAAATGTATAAGCTGTACCGTGTTGGAAGACGACCTCCGCCATACATACCAGCTAACTCCTCCTCCTCAACGCATCATGTGTTTAGTCAGTGTAGTCATTTTATTTAATTTATTTTATTTCAGTCTTTCATTATTCTTATTTTTATCTTTATTCTATTTTTAATATTGTAAATCGATCTTATGACTATTACTGTTTTATTTGTTTATTTTAATAGTTTTTATGAGCCTTTTTTATTTTTTTTTTATTTGCCTATTTATTTTCTCTTTGTGAAACTCTCATTAACTGGTTCATTATCTTGGTTTTATTTATTTTTCATTATTTATTATTTAATTATTTTTATTTTTCTTTATTTTTTTTACTTCTTTGCTTCTTTTGTCTTTTTGTTTGGTTTTATTTTCAAATTGTTTATGTAGTTTTTTTTTTCATTTTAATTTAACCAGATTAAATCCCATTTTAATGTATTTTTAAACCCCTTTCAGAAGTAAAAGCTGACACACTTAAGTGGTTAAAAATCTTCCCTTGCGGTTCATACTCAAGGGGAAAACCTGATGGACCAGCCACCAACCATTTATATGAAGTGGTGTCCAAAAACTTTTGGCCATATAGTGTGCCGTCAGTTAACCCCTGTTTCATAAGCTCACTGTTTTGGCTTTCCCTGACACAATTCCGAGGAGAATTCCCTGTAGACTGGGATTTTATCCACTGCTGGTAGACCCGTATGACCGTACGCTTCCATACACCTGCAGATTCAGCTACTTCCTTCACACTATGGTCTTTGACACGCCCAAATGCAGTCACTCCTTTTAGCCAATCATTAACATCTGCTCTGGAGCCATTTTCCACACATGGAACGAGACATTCCCTGCACTGTACCACCTCTTCCCAATCTATGGATCCCGTCACTCACACCCCGCAGGGATTTATAGCCCCATCATCCTCGTGCAGCGCCATCTGCAGGAGCCTGAAGGCACTACCACCTTAAACAGGGCAGCTTACTATAGGCTTGTGGTCACCAACCCTGCACTTTGAGCTCTGTCCTTCTAGAGATGTTAGCTCCAACCCTCATCCACCCATCCCATCCATCTAATTACCCCTTTCAGGAGTTGTTGATTAGCCGGAGGGGGAGTTTCTGGTTTGGGTTGACGGTGAAGTCTGCAGGAGGGTAGGAAGGATCTCCAGGAGGAGGGTTGGTGGCGCCTGCTATAGGCGGTATCTGACAGCGTAGAGAGGTAGGAGGGCAGATGCATTCTCAGTTCTATGCCTAGAGCATTGAAGGTGTGTGTGTGTGTGTGTGTGTGTGTGTGTTTATGTATTTATTGCATTCTGGGAAACCCAGAGGAAGGAACATTTGTATTTAGTGGAACAGTTTATGAAACAGTTGTCAGCTTTTAGAAGTTCCTAGCGGTAAACGCTTCGTAGTCACACGAATAGTCAGGAGACGTTTCACGACAGCTTAGAAACTCAGGAAAGCTTGTGGAAAGCGCTGTGAATAAACCGGCAGCGTGAGCGAGCTGCACCGGCTTACGTCTTCAAAGCTAATCGACGGAGTGATTCAGCGGGAGGTCTACCTTGTTTGTTGTTCAGGTAAACTGGAGGTATTTAGGACATTTATTTTAGCTTAATTCAGGAGCTTAATCCTCACGCAGGACCTGCACTCCGGAGACGTCTGTGAAAACCCTGCATATGTGAGATGTCATATTCCATCACTTAAATATGAGCTGAACTGAACAGAAATGGCGATCCTGACGCGGAACAGATCTCCTGCCTCATTATTTACACTGCAGGACCTGCATAATGAATGTCAAATGCATAGAGCTGTAAATCATTGACAGCGCTCAAATGATGTCACGCGGAGGTCTCATAGTCCTTTAGCACTGCTTTGCAGATGTGCTGCAGCACAGTTCGGAATGCCGGAGCATTTGCCCAGGTTTACTGTTCCCACCAGTGTCCAGAGTTATGATGGTGACCATCTGTGACTGGAAGCCCATGCACAGCAAATTGCCTTCCCGATAAATGAAGCGTATATGTGACCGGTATTTTGGCAGTATGTTTTTATGAATGTGGCGCTGGCACGTAAATGTGGCATGATGAGGTATTTCCCTGCCTGACACAGATAAAATACCAGTAATTGCATATACAGTTGCTCAGCCATGCAGCAGGCCATCGCAGGGGCAATAAAGAAGCTGTGACTATGATTTCTAATTACATTCTCCGGCAGATAAAAATAATTCAGATCATACTGTGTGTAATTAAAATCCAGTATGTCATATGTTACCACGGTATGCTCAGTAGCACAGTGTGTATATGGTGTGTAATCAAGGAAATGACAGTTTATCACTGAAGTCTGCTTTCAATACTCAATACAACATAGTCCACTGGAAATTAATGTAATTTAATGTCAGCATCGTCTGCAGCATATAGTTCAACTAGAAATAGATTAATATGGTATTTAATTTAAACCCTGAGTGGCTGAGATGGAAACACAGATGTGGTTTGTTTGTCTTCTGAATTATTATTACTGTATTTATAATGTAAATATTATAATTATATACAACTGCCACAATAATGTGTTTGTGTATGTATGTATATATGTATGTATACACACTAATGCTAATGTCGTTTTACTGGTTACACACCATGTACACACAGTGTTATACTGAGGATATCGTGCACAAACAGCTGCACCCAGAAGGAGTCAACTCACAGGAGTGAAACTTGGTGTGTAGGTTTGACATGGTGAGACATACTAATGACTCAAGTTCCACACTCGGCCGCACATGTGACGTAAGCAAGGACGGGCCTCATCTCTGTACCTGACTGACCCAACAGCCACGATTACAGACATCCAGCGAGCAGTGATGTCCTCCATGAGTCATCCTGTTAGTGCAGCACCATCAGCAGACGGCTGCACCACGCAGGACTACATGCACACAGACCGTTACCACGACTGTCCTTAACACCACGTCACCGTCACCAAAGACTGCAATGGTGTCGTGCCAGACTGTCATGGAGTGACTCAGAACGGCAGCGGGTCATCTTCAGTGACGAGTCCCGCTTTTGTCTTGGTGGAGACGACCAACGAATCCGTGTGTGGAGGCACCGTGGTCAGCGCCAAGATGGACGGTTTGTTGTCACGCGTCCAGAAGGCCTGGTGTCACTCCACCTCCACCCCTACCACACCATCTGCAGGAACTGTGTGAGGATATTCAAGCTGCATGGGATGGATTATCACAGGACACCATTAGGAACCTCTACAGCTCCATGCCGAGACGTCTGGCATGTTGGGTTCCTGGTGTGTGTGACTGTGTATGTCTTTGTATCGGCCCGAGACTGAAAACGTAAATAGGAATTCCTGATATAGGAATGTTCCTATAATAGACAGCGTGTGAGGAGTTTCCTAAAGTGTTTTGTTTGAGAGAATTGTGGTTTTATGTACAAACTGCAGGAACTTTAGTTGCCACTGAAACACAGACCTACAAAGTGTACTAGGCACCACACCATGTAGCCTTTATCCTCCCAGGCCCATCATCCCAAAGTACTGTAATCACCAATCCAAAGAGCCGCTTAACGTGACGCATCTCCAGGCATAAAGCTCTTTTCCGAGGAAGTCTGATCCTTATATTAAAAGGAAAGATCAAGCGTTTAAGCGGTAAATGAATGAAACACTTTACTCCTTCTCTAAAGCACTGCACAGCTGAAAGCTCTTCAAAACATATGTGTCATAAGCATTAGCAGAGGCAGTTATAAATACCGTGTGCTCACTTCATTTACTTGGGAGGAGGGAAAAAAACACTTAGTGCATCTGAAGAGTTACCGTAGGAAGAGCAGTGACAGCCAGCGCTGTGCTCTCTGAGTCAGATTACAACTGATTGCTTTATTACTGTCCCTTTGACGGCGCTATTACTGGAGCCTCTGCTCTTATTTCAGACTTCTAATGCTTCTCCAGCTCTCTGGCTGCTGCCTCCAGGCCTAGCAACCTAACTGCAACGGCTGGTTTCATCATTAGAAGTGTTATTACTCTTGTTTTCCAATAGTTTGATCTATAATGAAGTAATTACATATTAATTACATAGTAATGTATGCAATGAGTTCCATTTACATTCAGAATACATTGACTTTGAGGCTGCATGTACAGCTTTCATGTCAGAAATTGACATGACATAAATATGAAGAAGTCAAATAACAGTTAACCCTTTACTGGATGACTTATGAGGTGCTCACAAGATGACAACAAGACAATAGAACTGTAAGCATTATCATACCCGTATGGCAATCATTCAATTTTAAGACTTTAGATTTTAACTTTAAACTGATTTATTGTAAATTCCTAAATGTGTGTGCAAATATTCAACTTTTTGTGTCACTTTTTATGTTACACACAGTTTAAGTGGGCTTCAGAGGCCTGTGAGACCACCCACCATGTAGTGTGTGTGTGTGTGTGTGTGTGTGTGTGTGTGTGTGTGGCAGTACCACTACGTGGTATGTAGTCGGAGAGTGAGGAACTCTGCTGGACATTTTAATGGAAATTTGTTGTTAATTTACTGAGTGTAACACATTTAGGAAAATAAACACCAAATGTGGCAAAAATCAAGGTTTTTATATTATCGTTCTTTTTTCCCCCCAGTGTGTTAAAGTCTGAATATAAAAATGGAAATTATGCACCAAAACTATCAGAAAATAAACACTGTAAACAATAGTCTATCAGTTCAACTTAAATACTTCATGTGAGGTCGAGCAGTGAAACTAGTTTTATTCGATCTGAATAAATATTTTGAATTAATGATTCTTTAGATCAAAGTAATTTCTCTAAAACTAGTTCAGTTGTTTGTTACCACATGATTTTTTGTGACTGACAAAACAAGTTTATTCTCTGTAAACAAACGTGTAATACGGCGTTCAGGCGTCTTCAGGGGTTCATAAATATATAATCACTGTACAGCTGTGAAAACAAGTCAACACATTCAGACAGTTCTGAAGGGTCGATTTTAATATAACTAACTGTAGATAATTGAGCGTCTGTATAACCTGACAATATGCAAAACTAAAATACTAAAACTGAACTTAAACTTTTATACCAGGTAGCATACGGTAAGCTTCTCATTATTCCATTTAATAATCACTGTGCATGATTATTACTGTATTATTATAACTGTTATAACAAAACCTCATATCAGCAACAGGTGGGTTAATAACAACAACAAAAATAACTCATCTTAAAGTTATGACATTATTGTAAGTAATTTTCTGAGCTGTTTTTCCCGTTTTGGAGATAATATAGATTGTTTATTGTTATTATTTATTATTATATTTATTATTATAGTGTTTAGCAGATTGATATACGGGTCCTAGATTGCAATCGTTAGAAAAGTGGAACAGGAAGAGTGTTATGAATTATTTCCATTGGTCCGTTCGTCATGAAATTTTCCCTAGTCTACACGACAGCTGGTGTTTTTAATGACATGCAAAAATAAAAACGTGAAATTAATATTTTTATAATACGAGGGATTCTAGGAAAACACTTTACTGAACTGCTTCCTGTTCACATGTGAAGTTTGAAGCCTCCTGCACAAACACTACTAATGAAACGCTGCTAATGGGCTCTGTGAGAATTCTCCGTTCCTCTGGAGTTCCTCACCGAGCGCAGGGAGTCTCCGTATGCCCTGCTGTGCCTCCGTATGCCATTGTATATTGTAATCAGCCTCCTTCAGATGTGCGGCTGCCTTAATGGTGTTTAAGCAGAGTCGAAGGTTCCTCCGTTGATGTTTGAGGCAGTTCCGTAATTCCACGTGAGCGCCGAGAGTGGGCCCGGGATGTCTCGGCGCTGCAGTGGAAAGAATGAACAGCATGTGCTTGCATAATTTCTGCCATTCCGGTGATTTCTCTGGAACGCTCTGTCGATGGCCATCTTCCCTCTCCAGACGGTGTAGGCGATGGAGGGCACAGCGTGCGTGCGGCACTCGGCCGAGGCTGCCAGGTGACAGAAAAAAGTGGAGTGAAAGGAAAACAGATAGCGTAGGGACGTTTCGTATTGTTCGTGTCAATTTTGTGGAATCTTCAGACGCGGCGTTTATACAAAGACCCGCAAATTCGGCCGCCCGCTGTGAACAAGCCACATGAAAGGGGATAATGTGTGTTTGTGGCAAATGAGGGACACTCAAGCACAACATCGTTATCTCTGCAGAACCGGTATCGAGATTTATCGATTGACTCCGAGGAGCTCTTCAAAAGATAAGACACGCGTGATGGACACAGGCTCTCGCTAATATCCGACTAGCAAAGCAGGCTTGTGCCCCTCTAGCCTCGAGGCGACAGACGTGACCATGGAAAGTGGGAACAAACTGCATGTGAGATTCTGAAACCAATCCAGTACCTCGTAACGATGGAGCTCAAGCAGCGTGACCACCTGAGCATTGGTCCTGTAATCAGAAGATTGCAGGATTGATCGCTGGTGATGTGGGGATATTCATGGCAGGGATTCCAAGAGAGCATTATTGACCTCACCCTCTCTCTGGGTGGGTTGGATGCCTCTCCATCTTCCCCATTCTCCGTCACTCAGCATGATAATAGCCAGTCCCCCTTGAGTGATCCGTACCTACCAGTGTGTAACACGTCCACCAGCACCAATAACAGCTGTGACTGGATTGGGCATGTACTGGACAAGTTTCTGGATGTAGCCACATCAATGTTCAGACACTCTCACATCAAAGAATTGGTCAGTTGGTCCAGATTTGGTGGATGCCTTCCCTGCCACAATTCCGAGGAGAATTCCCTGTAGACTGGGATTTTATCCACTGCTGGTAGACCCGTATGACCGTACGCTTCCATACACCTGCAGATTCAGCTACTTCCTTCACACTATGGTCTTTGACACGCCCAAATCCATTTTCCACACACGGAACGAGACATTCCCTGCACTGTACCACCTCTTCCCAATCTATGGATCCCGTCACTCACACCCCGCAGGGATTTATAGCCCCATCGTCCTCATCTGCAGGAGCCTGAAGGTACTACAACCTTAAACACAAGGTGTCTCAGTATAGTCCAGTGAGCTTGTAATATCAATGGAATGTGGTGCAGTTATGTATCTACAGGTACGTTACAACCTAGAGATAAGAGACACCTGGAGACAAACACCTTGTTTTCTGAGAGTGTAAAATGGCAGAGAAACATGGGTACAAATCCAGAAAACGGGCTATAGACATCAACATTGTCCAGCACACGGCATATGGTATGGTTGGTGTGGTGCAACAGAACACCACTACCTGCCAGTGAGCTATCACCCCATGTGGGAGACTGGAGTTCGATTCCTGGTCTGGGTGACTGTACTGTGCTACACCAATAAGAGTCCTTGGGCTCCTAATCCTATATTTCCTGTTATATAGTAAACCTCGTCATTCGCTCTGAAATAGGGGCGTCAGCTGAATGGCATAAATGTAAATGTAAAAATTAATAATAATAATAATAATAATAATAATAAATACATACATACATACATACATACATATATATATATTTTTTATTAGCTGTATTGCAAAATCTACCCCGAACAAGAACACGCCCCTTTGATCCAGATGACAGTAGTCCTTTGCTTTTAAAATGTCTAATTGTATGTACACGCTGGCTAGCAAATTGCTAAGGTTGCCTAATGGAACTGGTTTCCTCATAACGAGATCACGTCTGGCTCTGCTGGACCAGCTCTCTCCTCTCTGCCTTGTTAATTACGCAGCAGACAGTGTCCTCATGCATGCATTAACCAGTCTAAAAGGCTCATGCATTAGACCATTAACCCTTACCTCACCTCTTCCTACCTAACGTCTCCTCTGTGACTCTTCCAGAGACTTTAATTCTCTCTCCTTTAACCCGTCTGCTCCAGATTAGTCAGACCGCAGGCGTGCTCATGTTCTTTAGGCTGTTAGGTGCGGTTAAGTTGTTTTTGACTCCTGGAGACCGTAATGTCCTGTGTTCTGTGATTCTGGTATTCAGGCTTCTTAATGGCTTATTCACGATGTCTCTGACTGTATCCATCCACCCGTCTTCATCATCTTCTCTTTTAACTGTAACGGCTCACAGTAAGAAGGGTCTGGACTTGATTCCCGGCTGGCGTGTCCAGGGGGGGTTGTTTCTGTGTGGAGTGTGCGTGTTCTCCCCGTGTCTGTGTGGGTTTCCTCTGGGTGCTCCGGTTTCCCCCCACAGTCTGTATGTCTGCCCCCATTATGACTTTATTGTTGTATGTGTTGTGATCCAGATCACTACACCCTTATTATACACTATACATACACACACACAATATATACCCAACACGCCAGACGACTGTAGAGGTTCCTAATGGTGTCCAGTGATAATCCATCCCATGCAGCTTGAACATCCTCACACAGTTGGCTAGCACTGCACTGAGCACTGGGAGGAGAGGGAGAGCGATTGCCCAGAGAGAACGAGGCCAATTACGCTCTTGTGGACTCTCGGCTACCAGTGGCTGTAACGTCGCCTGGGCTCAAACTCCCAGAAAATAGGGCCACTACTCAAGTTGGTGCACCACTTAGAAGCCCCTAACTTCTATTTTTGAGCTGATGTAGCATTGCAGGTGTGTTGGGAAGGAAGATAAAGGTGACCAGGATCAATAACTGATGATAAATTTAGACTGATATGATCAATATTTATTGAGCTACACATACAGAAGTCTATCTCTCAGTATGGCGTCGGGCCGCCGTGTTTGCTAACCCAACACGCCAGACGTCTCGGCATGGAGCTGTAGAGGTGGAGTGACACCAGGCCTTCTAGATGTGTGACGTGTGACAACAAACCGTTCATCTTGGTGCTGACCACGGTGCCTCCACACACGGATTCGTTGGTCGTCTCCATCGAGACAAAAGCGGGACTCGTCACTGAAGATGACCCGCTGCCATTCTGAGTCACTCCATGACAGTCTGGTACGACACCATTGCAGTCTTTGGTGACGGTGACGTGGTGTTAAGGACAGTCGTGGTAACGGTCTGTGTGCATGTAGTCCTGCGTGGTGTAGCCGTCTGCCAATGGTGCTGCACTAACAGGATGACTCATGGAGGACATCACTGCTCGCTGGATGTCTGTAATCGTGGCTGTTGGGTCAGTCAGGTACAGAGATGAGACCCGTCCTTGCTTACATCACATGTGCGGCCGAGTGAAACCTGAATCATTAGCATGTCTCACGATGTCAAACCTACACACCGAGTTTCACTCCTGTGGGTTGACTCCTTCTGGGTGCAGATATTCTTTTGATGAGTGCATGTACATGTGTAGTATATACCCTATAACGGATGGTTTTGTATATATATTTACATTATTATAATTACGATTCAAATGGGTCCTGAAATAACACTTATAAATCTGAGGTCTAAGTAGTTTGAAGAAGGTTGCAGAGGTTCTCTGAGGGGTAAATGCTACGCTAGCAGGCTCCGTGGCTCATGCTTTAGACAGTCAAACAGGGGAAGAGACATTCCAGTGCTCTCCTCGTCGCTTCAGGGTGCAGTTTAAGAGAGCTGGCGAATTTAAGGCAGATGATGAGAACATGACATGTTACAGTCTGTAATGATTCTGTCATATGCCAGACTAGGAGGAAAACAATGTGAATACGTGGCATATCTGAGCACATCGCTTGAGACTAAGCAGAAATAACTAGCATATCAGTGTTCCCGAAACTGTCAGGAATTTGTCTGTCATCTTTAGGGACTTTTGAAATGCAGCACCACAATCTGGCAAACATCAGCGTAACAGACAGGGAGATCCAGCCCAACAGAACCCAGCAGATAAACGCTATGCCTTATAACAACATGGATGTCACATGACCTAGATTCGGAGCGGAGAGGGATGCGGACTCGATGAGTCCTGTGTGGTCAGGGTTTTTATATAGCACTGTGCAAAAGTCGGAGACCACTCTTCATCCGGTTCCGGTTTTAAGATGGCCTTTAATAGCATGTCATTTAGAATTCAGTATCATAAACACCGAAACCTCCTCTGAAAGATTCCTGAAAAATTAATTTGGGCTGGAAACTTAATAAACGAAGCATGTTCTCCGTCTTTACAAGTGCTGCATATTTTAGTGATGGTTTTTTATGCAACACGAGAGTTTTTTTCTAGTGTTGGCTTATTGTTTGTTTATTTATGTGTGTATTTATTTATTTATGTGTTTATTTATTTATAGTCTTTGTAGAATCATTCATACAATCCACTGAAAACACAGATATAAACACTCGCTTTACCAGCAATTCACTCACAATAACTTCACTCAGTGTTGAGCAGGAAGGAAAAGGCTTTCACAATAAGAGTCCCTGAGAATTCTACTGTTAGATGTTTACTTATTTCAGCATTTAAACATTTATTTAACACTTAATTTATTTCTATTACTGTTAACAATATTTCTACCACTAATCATAATAGTTATAATAAAGATTTATATTCATATTTTAACAATATTTTGTTATTAGTTATAGTAGTTATGGTTTGTAATGGGTATGTAGTAAAATATCAAGCTAAAAACAGTAACACTTTAAAATAAGGGTACATTTATTAACGGTACCTAAGAGTTATTAGCATTACAGTATGGTTAAGTGATGTAGCAATTAATCAATAACTAATGATAGAAATAAAGACTAACGTTCTATTGAATTTTTTTTAAGTAGTTTATATCTAGGGTTAGGGATATATATATATATATATTGTTATAGTTTATTAGCCATTTGTACAGCATGTCAGGACGTTTATGCACATTGAAATGCTTGTGGTGACGCTCAGATTAATACTCTACAGCAGGGCAGCATTAATATAATATAATAATAATATATTGTATACACAAAATACAGAATATACAGAGGTAGGAGGGTCCTGTGTAGAAATGAATTCTCTGGTATGTACAATATATTAGACACAGATAATCTGAGAGAGGAAATATATATATATATAAATTGTTCATTAGTGTTCCTCCTACTGTCCCAGTGGTTGGGTCATACTGTTCTCATTACTATGATTACTTAATGATTAATTGGGACATTAATGAAGCATATTGTTTTAAACTACTCTAATCTAATGTTAGTCCTTTCTGCTGTCATTAGTTACTGATTAATTGCTACATTACCTGGCTATCTAGTAATGCTTATAAACTGTTAATAGATGTTCCTCTATTGTAAAGTAGTAACAAATAACACATTTTCTCCACATTGTTGCTGCTTTACAGAAGACCACCTGTGTAGTGGTCAGGTGCTAACTGGTGTACAGAATGAAGCATATAGGCCTCCAGTCCGTGCAGACAAACATCGGCTGTCAACTGTAAGCGCCTTCACTGTGAAATGGAAGTGTCTAGAAACAACCACAGCTCAGCCATGATGGGTCAGACCAGGGCCACCTAGTGTCGATGCACATAGCAGCCTTCCTTGGTTGCATCAGTCACTATAGAGTTCCAGCCTGCCTCTTAAAGAAGAGGGCTCCCAGGGCCAAACAGCTGCACGCAAGCCTAAGATCACTAAGCATACTGGCCAGCTTTGACTGGAGTGAGGTGAAGCATACTGACACTGGACATTTCACTGTCAGTCAGATGGGCGTACCTGCGTTTGGTGGATGCCAGGGGAGTGCTACCGACTGGAATGCATAAGTCCAACAGAACAGACTGATGGAGGTGGGGTTCTGGTCTGGGTCTGTTTTCCACTGTGCTCAGTGTCAGCTGTCAAATCAGGGTTATATGCACCTTGTACCGCAGACGTTGTCATAAAGCAGCTTTACAGAGAGTCCAGGTCCAGGCCCCCAATGAGCAAGCCAAAGAGAAACTCCCTCAGAGTAAGAGGAAGAACCCTCGAGAGGAACCAAGTCTTAAAAGGGGAACCCGTCCTCCTCTGATCCACACGGAGAGCAAAACAAGCACAAACGCAACTCAAACAGATCAGATGTGCAGTTACACCCAGTACTGAATAGAATAACTGATAACTGTTAGAGTGAGAGTAACCGGGAGGAACAGACCTGAAACCAGTGAAACCAGTAAAACCAGTGATACCACGGTAAGGAGGTTATCACAGTGAAAACCTAGAATATCCATAACTGCTGCTAGAAGCCTACAGTGATGATCTATTAGTAAGAAGAAGAGAAGTGTCAGAGGAAGAGTCTGATCTTCAGATGGGTAAGCAGGATGCAGGCAAAGCTTCTACATAGCTCAGGACAGCATGAAGTTCCGTGGTGGGTAAACTGATCTAGAACACAAGCAAGCGAGCCCTCAAGACAAGAAATGGGGAAAAGCCCATACAGGGTTGCACAAATTCTATTAGCGAAGGATGTTCCAGTTTATCAAAGGGATATACACTGATCAAAAGAATAGCTACACAAACAGCTGCACCCAGAAGGGATCAACCCACAGGAATGAAACTTGGTGGGTAGGTTTGATGTCACGCATCACACGCCCAGAAGGCCTGGTGTCCCTCCACCTCCACCCCTACTGCACCATCTGCAGGAACTGTGTGAGGATATTCAAGCTGCATGGGATGGATTATCACAGGACACCATTAGGAACCTCTACAGCTCCGTGCCGAGACGTCTGGCATGTTGGGTTAGCAAACACGGCGGCCCAACGCCATACTGAGAGACAGACTTCTGTATGTGTAGCTCAATAAATATTGATCATATCAATCAAGTTTTGCCGATGGAATATGTGAAGCCCTATATGGGACTGTTCCCCGTTGAAGTCTCGACTGTTCTCAAGGTTTCTACTTCGTGCCTCCTCACAGTTTCTGTTTCCACTGTATCCTGAGACCTAGATTCCTGTACCAAGTGTTGATGTAGAAACACTAAACAAAGTCAGCCCAGCTCGACTCATCTGGAGAGGCACTGCACATTAGACTGTTCCTAACTCAATTCAGTAACATCTCAACTCCAAGACTGTCTTGTGGGCAAAGAGGAAATTTGAAGCTTTCAGTTTGAATTAGGAAATATAACCTTCTTCCCAACCTGTTGATCTTCCCTCTCTCACACACGCTTTGCAGGCCATATAATCCAATTACCAGCCTTCATGTGCTAAACGACATGAGCGAGAAAGCTTCATTTATTCTTTGACTCTGTGCCTGAAATGGAAAGACTGAGGTGCTAGATGCGGTTTCCTGCCTACAAACCCAAGAAGTCATGAAAGTTTCAGTGTGTAGGTCTCCGAGGAGGCTCCACTAAGAGCGAGGGAGAGAGAGTATCAAAGAATCTAACCGAATATGGAATGCTCAGGGTGGAGGTGGGGGATGCGAGGATGTTTTATGAAGCTCATTCGGTTGAATACACAGTGTGCACCACGTTTGTGTGGGAAAGCAAACATTAGCATAAACATTGCCCACGCTGGGGGTAATTCATTGTTCGCACCGGCTCTGAAACCCGCATGGCTCACTGATCCCGGCGGCCAAGGGAACTGACAGGTATGGCAATGTAGTTTAGCCTCTTTTACTGACTGGCAGAGCGTTTATGGAGTTACTGCAGATGCCGGGCATCCGTGACTTATTTGTTTAGAGGCTCTTTAAAAGAGTTTTGATTCCCACAGTAAGACCACAGTAATGCATATTTCATAGATTCAGGTCATTTCAGGGCTCCCAGCCAGCCACCGGGTAGCGAGACCTCAGTGCAGGACCATGTGAGGACATTCACATAGGCTGTATCACCTCTCTATGAGGAGCAGAAGCAAACTGTATTCAGTTCACAAGAACAGCCACGGATAGGTAGGTACCTGAGCTGAATGGGCCATACTGAAGAGTGTGATTTTAGATGTGGCCACGTCATGAGGTACTAGATCAGCCCTAGTCAACTGTAAGCTCTGTGCAATGTAAGTGTCTAAGAGCAACAGGAGCTCGGTCATGAAGAGGTAGACCAGGGTCACCTGGTGCTGATGGACGTAGCACATGATAACCACCCATCCTCTGTAGCCTCACTCTCTATAGAGTCCCAAACTGCATCTTGGAGCAAAATCAGCACATGAACTGAGCACTGGGAGCTTGATGAAGAAGGTTCCCATGTAAGGACTGTGTAAGGACATGTGCAAATGCTGTATCACCTCTCCATGAGGAGAAGAACCAGAGTTGTACAGTACCTCAGTAAGTGTAATGGAAAGGTATTTGGGAATTAAAGGGTAGGCCATCTTCGTTCCTGGTCTTGGAGCTTTGAGTCCCTCCAGATCCTGGAGTGCACCCCCTGGACAGGGTCAGACTGGAAGGGGAATGTCAAAACGTTGGCACCTGAAAGCAGCAAGAAGTGATGGGCAAGTAGAGTCATATTAAAGACCCCATTTACACTCATCATCAAAAAAATAGTTGCACAAATAGCTGCACCCAGAAGGAATCAATCAACCAACAGGAATGAAACTTGGTGGTTAGGTTAAGTTCCACACTTGGCCACACACGTGAGCATGGACGGGCCTTATGTCTGTACCTGACTGACCCAATAGCCACGGCTACAGACATCCAGCGAGCAGTGGTGTCCTCCATGAGTCATCGTGTTAGTGCAGCACCATTGGCAGACGGCTGCACCACGCAGGACTACATGCACACAGACCGTTACCATGACTGTCCTTAACACCACGTCACCGTCACCAAAGACTGCAATGGTGTCGTGCCAGACTGTCATGGAGTGACTCAGAACGGCAGCGGGTCATCTTCAGTGACGAGTCCCGCTTTTGTCTTGGTGGAGACGACCAACGAATACGTGTATTGATCCTGGTGACCTTTATCTTCCTTCCCAACACACCTGCAATGCTACATCAGCTCAAAAATAGAAGTTAGGGGCTTCTAAGTGGTGCACCAACTTGAGTAGTGGCCCTATTTTCTGGGAGTTTGAGCCCAGGCGACGTTACAGCCACTGGTAGCCGAGAGTCCACAAGAGCGTAATTGGCCTCGTTCTCTCTGGGCAATCGCTCTCCCTCTCCTCCCAGTGCTCAGTGCAGTGCTAGCCAACTGTGTGAGGATGTTCAAGCTGCATGGGATGGATTATCACTGGACACCATTAGGAACCTCTACAGTCGTCTGGCGTGTTGGGTATATATTGTGTGTGTGTATGTATAGTGTATAATAAGGGTGTAGTGATCTGGATCACAACACATACAACAATAAAGTCATA
>CM067484.1:1131990-1146251 GCA_034552555.1 Semaprochilodus insignis | reverse complement strand
CCTCTCCCTCTGCCTCTCTCTCTCTCTCTCTCTCTCTCTCTCTCTCTCTCTCTCTCTCTCTCTCTCTCGCTCGCTCGCTCTCTCTCTCCCTCTGACCCTCACTGTAGTGTTGCTGAGTGCACAGAGGGAAATGATCTGAGTGAATGCTTTGATAAGCAATCCAGACCTAATAGCTCAGAAAATGGAATTAATTGCGGCACACAGTGACATTAAAGTGTTGATCTGGCCCCTGTCCTCCTGCGTCTGCTCTGCCCAGGGCCCAGTCCGAGCACACTGCATCACTCCTTCCTCCTGTAGCCGTGTGAAGAACCAGAAAGAGAGGCATTGTTCATATTACAGGGCTGACTGAGTGCAGATCTGATTCATTCAGAGCGGTGTGAACACTGACGTTTTCAAATCAGAGTTTTGCCATCAGATACAGTGTATATGCAGTATATGCTGTAATGAGACGTGTCATATCTACGTTTACTGGGCTTGTACTAACCCTAACAAATATGTCTGGATTTAAAAACACCAGTTGATCCTGGATTCCTCATGGTTTCCTGGAATGCTATTCCAGAATTTAGGAGCTACTTAAGACAATTGCTGATGCTGGCTTTGGAACCAGATGAACACAACATCCTTTATTTACATAGATAGTTTGAAAGGTTGAGTCATCAGACCACAGTGATCAGACCACACTGTGATTCCACATGAGCTTGAGTCCGGAGAAGTTGACTATTGACACACGGCTTCCTCTCTGCATAGTACAGGCTTAACTTGCATGTTTGGATGCAGCGATGGACAGTGTTAATTGCCAACAGTTTCTGAAAGTGTTCCCGAGCCCGTGTGCTGATAACCGTCACAGAAACATGCTGGTGCTGTCTGGAAGGTCACTGTGGTTTTCATCCTTTTCCTTCACACACAGAGATTCTCCCGATTCCCTGAATCCTGTGATGATAATCTGTAGTGGGTGAAACACCTGAAAGCCATGCAGGCCCCAGCTGAGGAACAGTACTTCTGTAGTGGTGAGCCTCAAGTCATCCTCAGTTGGACTCTGCAGTTCCCGGGTGATTCCATTCCCTGTTTCTTGAACATTTCACAGTGTTCCCCATCGTCAATTATTCCGGTCCTCTGCTCCCCAGACAGTAACATAAGTCCCCTGTGACTGATCCAAACCTAGTACCGTGTAACACCTCCACCAGCACCAATAACAGCTGGGACTGGATTTGGCATGTACTGGACAAGTTTCTGGATGTAGCCACATCAGTGTTCAGACACTCTTACATCAAAGAATTGGTCAGTTGGTCCAGATTTGGTGGATGCCTTCCCTGCCACAATTCCGAGGAGAATTCCCTGTAGACTGGGATTTTATCCACTGCTGGTAGACCCGTATGAGCGTACGCTTCCATACACCTGCAGATTCAGCTACTTCCTTCACACTATGGTCTTTGACACGCCCAAATGCAGTCACTCCTTTTAGCCCATCATTAACATCTGCTCTGGAGCCATTTTCCACACATGGAACGAGACATTCCCTGCACTGTACCACCTCTTCCCAGTCTACGGATCCCGTCACTTACACCACAGGGATTTATAGCCCCATCATCCTCGTGCAGCGCCACCTGCAGGAGCCTGAAGGTACTACCACCTTAAACACGCATGATGACTCATTTGATGATAATGACTGATGATGATAATGTCCATATTTTAATTAAAACAAGTTTCCAGCATGTTTCCTCTGTGCCGTCTCAAACACAACATGCTCCTTTTATTGTTTGTGAACAGAACAACAGACGGATTAAAGGGGCATATAGATGCCCCAGTCTTCTGTCTATTTCGAGGGGGTGCAGGCTCACTGACGGCTCCAGGTTCTGCCGGGTTGTCGGGGTGTTTTTCACGATAGTAGGACAGGACCACAACAGCTGCATAAACCTGCATGCTCTGTTTAAATATTCAGGTGGTGAATGAGTGAGCGTGTTTCAAAGTGAGTCCAAACAACACAGTGCCCACGTTTGCCTATCCTCCGGGGAGAATGTGTCATGTACATGCACTGAACGCAGCTAGAATAAAAAACGGAGCCTGGGGAAAGTAACCAGGAGTGATTTCTCATACCGTCTGCTTCTTCCTTCAGTGTCTTCATCAGGCAGAAACCTCAATATGTTTAAGTGGGCCTCATTATTTCATAAAGACAGGATCTTGGCAGATACGGAAGAAAGGAAGGAATAAAAGCAGGAACACGGAGAGAAAAAGGAGAGCAAATGAAAATGGTGGAGAGTTTGAAACATCCTTGTGTGGTATGTGCTTCTGTTAAACCCACTGCCGAGCTGTCTGTTAGTCGGGCTGAAGGCAGTGCTTGGGTTATTTGGGGTGTTTTGCCAGAATGGTGTGTATTAAAGCGTCCATTCCTTCAGCAGGGATGAAGGTACATCAGCTGGACAGCCCTGCTCCTCTGGGCCATCCTCTAGCGAAGTGTTTTGGAAGTCATGCTGGTCTGGCCTAGAAGTGTCCCTAACGACCCTCATTTGTTTTATAGTGCCCTGTGGAG
This sequence comes from Semaprochilodus insignis, assembly GCA_034552555.1. Lineage (NCBI taxonomy): Eukaryota > Metazoa > Chordata > Actinopteri > Characiformes > Prochilodontidae > Semaprochilodus > Semaprochilodus insignis. The sequence goes on along the minus strand of CM067484.1, from coordinate 1,143,724 downwards.
GAAGCTTTAGGATGGGGCGTATCACACGTCTATTCAGCAGATTGCAGCTGAAACTTTTAGCCACTGAAGTCCAGTTGACCAAACCCTGTAGTCAGGCCTTTATTACCTGGATCAGGTGTGTTAGATTTGGGTTGAACCCAAACTTTGCTGCTCTCCAGAACCAGGACTGAGCACCCCTGAGCTATCTCTTGGTTAAGCTAAGAGTCATTACTTCTGTCCTGCCGTAGTATTGATATGGAATTACGTTATAATGTATTTAATGTGCTTATCAGTGCTCTCCCCACAAACACATTCCTACATAGAGACTGGTCCGGGTTGGACAAACCGGTCAGGCAAAAATCCCATCCAGCCTAAGCAGAAACTGTAGAGTCTAGAGTTATACAGTAACAGCACTGCAATTAGAGTTACTAGAGGTGCAGCTAAGGGTGGTTACGCAATTCCATGCAGGAATACTGCATTGAGTCAGGATGTTTTTTCCTTCAGAGCATCACATCGATGGATTTCAGTGCCGCAGTCAAGTAGAGAATCATCCTGTTCGTTTAAGCATAATATTAAGAAATGGCCTACAGGGAACCAACGGTGTCTGCATTGATGGTGGTCTTTCCACCTTTACCATGATATTCCCTTTTTTACTTTTAGTACAGTCGGAAAATTTGCCCCATCATAAGCTCCCCTGTAACTGATCTGTACCTAATAGTGTGTAATACCTCCATGAGCAGCAGTAACAGCTGTTGTACTGGTTGTTCCAGGTAGTCCCACAGATCTTCCAGAGGATTCAATCTTTATTTGAATTTAGCATGGCAGTCCAGGTGTGTGACTGCTCCTGAGTGTTCATCATGTCAATCAGTCACATCTGCAATGAGTGATTGGCCATGCAGTATCACACTGACTAATGATTACAATTTCCAGATCTGGGAACTGGATTCCAGGTCCAGATTTCTAGACCCCTGTTCTTGATAGTTCTTAGCATCTAGCACTAGCTAATGCTAACAGCTGACATTATATATTAACAGAGATGTAATGCTGTAGGTTCCAGGTCTTTAAATCTGGACCTTGAATCCAGTTCCCAGTCCTGGAATTTGTTCTCGCTGGAAGTTAAGAACACAGTTAATGTCTTTGATTGGCCATGTAGCGTCACACCTACCAAGGATTACAAAGTCCAGCACTGGGAACTGGATTCAGGGTCCAGATTTGTAGACCCCTGTTCTAGATTTTATTATTAGACTGGCTTTTGTCCGTAAAGTTCCCAACTTCCTAGTTTTAAATTCCCAGTGAATTCCTGAAACTCTGTGCTGCACCTGTTCAGCCATTGTTTGTATAGACTTGTACTAACAGTCCGGAGTAGTGTGCACGCACTGTATGTGATACAGAATTCCCTAGTGACGAGCAGGGAGGACAGATATTTACAGACATGGTTAAACATCGCAGACACTCCCGACTACGTTCGGACTTTTTTAGAATAATCTAATTTTGAAATAAGATTAATTCCTGGGAAAGCTTTTGGGAGGCAAGGCCAATAAATTCACCACTAATGGCTCTTCAGGGCTTTTTTCCCCACGGTGGGAGCGAATTACTTCCAGTATGTCTATACTCCTCCGTGAGACCCGTGGCTATGCAGGGCTGAGCATTAAAAGATAAGAAAAGGACAGTGATATCGCAGACATACATGTGCACTTAGCATGCCCCCTTTTCCATGCTAATGTCTTTTTAATGCCATTTCATTTCCGAGTCGTAAAGCTTAAAATGACAGCCTAATAACAGCCGTAGAGGGAAAATAATACAATTTCCAATATTTTCTTCCCTTCGTTTGACATTTACCAGAAAAACACAAGGCTGGGAGCGGAGCTAATTATTGCATCAGAATGTTGCAATAGCTGTTTAATGATGATGACTGTGATTCATGCGTTTTTAGCTGTTCATGAAATGAAGGGAATGTGATGAGAGGAAAAGTAATTAAAGGGAATTTCATCTTCCCCTGAAATAAATCACCTGTGATGTTGTAAAATTGGAAGAGGAACTGGCACATTTAAAAAGTTAGCCGGGCTTAAATTAGACGTTTCTTCAGTTAATGTTCTTCACCACGTTCAAACGTGCAGAACGCTGAACACTGTGAAGGTTTACAGGTGTGGTGTGCAGGTTTCAGATTGTGTGGATGATTCTGAGTCGATATCGTTTAGCTTTAATATTTGCAGAAGTCCCTCAGATTTATCAGTACCAGTGTAAATCACTGTAGTTTAGTGATTACTTTAACAATTAAACTCATTTCGTGAACTCTCATTACAGGACATTTTGCCCTGTAACAGTAATTTTAGAGAGAATTTTAGAATTATATCACAGTAATTTCACTGCAAAAAATGAGATATTAGCAAATAAATTTATATCTAGTTAATATATATTATTTCTCGTTTTGAGATTGTTGTAAGCTAATTCTGAGATATATATTCTTACTTTTCTTAAGCAATTTGGTTTTTTTTTGGAAGCTTCTAATATAACACATTTCATTAACTCTGTAACAGTACTAAGTTGAGTAGAATTATATCCCAGTAATTTTACTGAAAAAAAGAGAGCTGTATCCTATCCTGTATCTTGTTGATATTTTTATTTCTCATTTTCTCATTTTGAGATTATTGTAAGCTCATTTTGAGATTCTCTAACTTATATACAGAGATTTTCTTACTTTTTTTTTTTTTACACAAAAAAATGTTATAGATGATTTGGCCTGTTTCAAGGATATTTCTTATAATTAGTACAATGCAACATATATGCAAATATATTAAATACTCTTAATATGAGTTTACAACAATCCTAAATGAAGACTTTTAAGAAATATCAGCTAGAGATAAGATCATTTTACCTGCCAAGATCTCATTTTGTGCAGTATTTGTTAAACCCTTTGTGTAATAATGTTCCAAATCAGTGCATTTAATCCCATATGCACTATTCCACTGAATATGACTGGATCCACAAAATTGTGAGGCTGTTAAAAAGCCTTGCGTGTTTAAGGTGGTAGTACCTTCAGGCTCCTGCAGATGGCACTGCACGAGGATGATGGGGCTATAAATTCCTGCAGGGTGTGAGTGACGGGATCCATAGATTGGGAAGAGGTGGTACAGTGCAGGGAATGTCTCGTTCCATGTGTGGAAAATGGCTCCAGAGCAGATGTTAATGATTGGCTAAAAGGAGTGACTGCATTTGGGCGTGTCAAAGACCATAGTGTGAAGGAAGTAGCTGAATCTGCAGGTGTATGGAAACGTACGGTCATACGGGTCTACCAGCAGTGGATAAAATCCCAGTCTACAGGGAATTCTCCTCGGAATCGTCCCACCAAATCTGGACCAACTGACCAATTCTTTGATGTAAGAGTGTCTGAACATTGATGTGGCTACATCCAGAAACTTGTCCAGTACATGCCCAATCCGGTCCCAGCTGTTATTGGTGCTGGTGGAGGGATTACACACTGGTGGGTACGGATCAGTCACAGGGGGGTCTTTTATTTTCTACTACTTAATGATTGAGTAGTTCAGAGGATCCAGGAACATGCCAGGAAAACATGTCAATTCACTTTTCATGTAGAGAGGAATCCACTGGAGTCCCTTATATGGAAATGCTGTAGCCTATAGAGTGATGCTCCACTTCAGAGGTCTATTAAGGGAGTTGTAGGATAGACGCTGAGTCAGTGTGGATAGTTTTGGTTGGCAGGATATTCCATACTAGCGTCCATAGCATGCACACACTCTTTCCAGGAGCTTACAGTTTATTCATGCAAGTGTTTAAGAATTTAGGGATCTGCAGGAACCCTACATAACTTCATACTGAGATACGGATATAACTGACCATCCCAGTTCACCATTGGTCAACTAACACTACTGGAGTTTCCTTCATTACTGACCATATGAAACTTCATCGGCTGGCCTCTCTTTGAAATCAGCATTGCTTACAATATTATATGTCATCTCGGCTGTTGTAATGTTGATGCAGCTGCAGATACTAGTGTTCCGAAATCCATTTCACTGAAATTCCTTTGTCAGTGTCGGTGGTTTTCTGCACAACCCAGACAAACCCATCCTCCCAATCGTTGGTTCTATGTGCGAGCAAGCGCTCCGTGACTTGGCTCTATACATTTATACATTTACTGCACTCAGCTCTTAACACGGAATGCTGGCGGAGGCCCAGCCTGACCAGCCTATGAGTCACATCTTTTAAAAGCTGCCAGCCAGCCAGCCAGCCAGCGCCCAATATTCCTGATTAAACCAGGATGGACACCGGGAACACGGAGCCAAAAAGCCCTTTATTTTTTTAAATATTCATCACTCTGACGTGTATTTAATCCTGTTCTCAAAGGAGGGAGGCGGCATTGTACTGGAGGCACTTCAGGGGGAGATGCAATCATAAATGGAGTTACAATCATCCAACCTCCCAACCCCTCCCCCCAGCTCTCTTCCAATACAAGAATATGTCTAGTTCGGGTGCTCTTTTTTTTTCTCCCTTCCCGTCTCTGTTTACTCTTCCCACTGCGCTTGTTTGGCAGCAACGGGAATGTTTTGAGCTCTAGTCCAACTTAAGCTGGCAGGCGGTGCTTAAACTTTAATCCCATTTAGATTTATGGAAAATTGATTGCTGGATTGTATTTCGAATGGTCACTCAGAAAGTCCATTAAAGAGGGAAATAGGATTGACAAGGCAGTGCAAATGGGGATTGAACTCGGTAAGCTTGAGGGCTACAACTCTGAGACTCATCTGCCTGCAGACTGCACACGCTAAAACACTCCTAAAGGCCTCAGAGGTCACGACTTACTGCCTTTGTTTGGGTATTCTATTCAGAGGTAGCGCATATGCCATTACACAGGTGTAGCAGTTTTACACCTACAAAATTATGTGTTGAATTACATTATCGATTGATGTACGTTGTGTATGGAGGTCATCAGGTCTGTACACACAACACTGTGATATCCCAACCTGGGATATGAATGCAATGGCCCATCAACAGCGCAGGTCCACAGTGCCTTTTCCAGCTCAAGGACACTTTAGGATCTAACATTTTACAAAGATAACAAAATACATCATCAACAATACATACACTAACACACAGCAAACACACACACAGTCCACAGACCACCATGCAGTCATGTAGCCCAGAAAACACAGCTGTCACACAGGTGGCCGGTCCAACATTGCAGTGATGCAGCTTTGAACAGATACCCAGTCCAGGCAGCCTCATGACCACGAAACACCATCACTCAAACGATCAGTCGAGTTCGCATCATGAGCAGCCTTCCACGTTTAAGGTGGTAGTACCTTCAGACTCCTGCAGATGGCACTGCATGAGGATGATGGGGCTATAAATCCCTGCGGGGTGTGAGTGACGGGATCCATAGATTGGGAAGAGGTGGTACAGTGCAGGGAATGTCTCGTTCCATGTGTGGAAAATGGCTCCAGAGCAGATGTTAATGATTGGCTAAAAGGAGTGACTGCATTTGGGCGTGCCAAAGCCCATAGTGTGAAGGAAGTAGCTGAATCTGCAGGTGTATGGAAGCGTACGGTCATACGGGTCTACCAGCAGTGGATAAAATCCCAGTCTACAGGGAATTCTCCTCTGAATTGTGCCAGGGAAGGCATCCACCAAATCTGGACCAACTGACCAATTCTTTGATGTAAGAGTGTCTTTGATGTGGCTACATCCAGAACCTTGTCCAGTACATGCCCAATCCAATCCCAGCTGTTATTGGAGCTGGTGGAGGGATCACAAGCTATTAGGTGTGGTTCAGTCACAGGGGACTCGTTTACTGTCTTGTGAGCTTAGCTGGGATGTAGTGCCGCTTACATGGCCGCCCCAAGAAGCCTTAGAGCCACGAGTGGAACTCTGTGTCACTATCTTGGTGGATATGGTGGTAACTAACCTGACAACATCAAAACACACACACAAACAAACAATACAAACAGCCTAATTACACTATGGGTTATGTACATGGTTAATGTGCCACTTTTAATCATATAATCAACACAGGAAAACTAAAACTGCACAACAAGGCAAGAAAACCAGACCACAGCAGACAAGTCCATTTTATTCAGGCTGGATGGTTGAAAATCAAATATGGATATATACACTGAGATTGCATGACCCTTGCTCAGGGTGCCGACCCCTAAACCTTATTTCCAGATTCGGAGGTCAATTTCTGCCTGCCCAGTTTGAAGACTAAAATTGGTTTACGTCCACCAGCCCCTTCTTTAGGTTCACCTTCACTATCCACTACATCAGCTCCACTGACCATACAGGACACTCTGTAGTTGTACAGGTCCAGACTGTAGTCCATCTGTTTCTCTGTGTACTGTATTACCCTGTTCTTCAATGGTCAGGACCCCCACAGGACCACCACAGAGCAGGTACTATGTGGGTGGTGGATCATTCTCAGCACTGCAGTGACACTGACGTGGTGGTGGTGTGTTAGTGTGTGTTGTAATGCCAGTGATGAAATCAAAAGGAACAGGTTCCTTTGAGCAGCTAAGACGAATCCAGAGGTGGCTCACGGTAGCCACAGGAAACTGAGCAGCAAAATCCGCTGGGATTAATTGGCAAATGTCTTGCCACCTGCAAACTCTCAAAACCAATTCCAATCCAGTAATGGGCTCTAATTCTCCACAATCACTGCCAGAGACTTGGGAACACCGCTCAGGGATTCATGGGCCATATACCATCAGATCTAACCTTCACTTGGAATTCTGTGGGTGTGCTCCATTATTGAGCACAAGCTGGATCCATTTACCTTGAATGATCTTTCGGATTAAATCCCGCCCCTGTGTCCCTAAAAGCAGCGATCGTCTCCAAGGTATGCTTATGAAATAGGTTGGGGGAAGATCGTTAGCAGGGAATTCTGTCACGCCATTAATAGCTCTCCCTGCATGCGTCTGCTTCCGTTTGGTTCCCGTTTGTTGACAGTAGCCTCGGCCTCCATACGGTTATGGATTCATGAGCAAGTTTGCCCTAAATGACGGCACACAATGCAAATGTGTCTCGTAGGGGGTCCGCATCAAGGAACAGCGACGTACGAATTTCCACTGGAACAAGTGGTTTCAGGCTACGTGTGCCTAATTGGTGAGATAGAGAGCGGGAAACAGGACAAACGGCGCCATCGCAGCATTTAAATAAGCTTATGGCTCCATTGTGTTGAACAAATTGCCCGCTTTGCGTGTTTACTGCTAGCACAGGAAAGGAGGGGCCAGCGCCTGGAGCACTGTCGGAAGCTGTTCTGTAGTATTTTGTTAAATTAGAATTTTTGCACGAGCCATTATGCGCTGCCGTCGGAACTGTGTTTGGGTAATTTAGGACAAACCTGATCTGGCACTGTAAAGCCCAGATTCCAGGCTTTGCTGGAGAGGGTTTCATCTCAAGTACTGCAGGAATCCAGTGGATCCTTAAAAGGTCATAGAAATGTCATAAGACTTAATAATGCCTTTAATTTTATATATGTATACACCCACCTGCCACTTTATTAGGTACCTGTATCTACGCTCAGTGTCCATCTTATCAGCTCCACTGACCGTATAGGACACTCTGTAGTTGTACAGGTCCAGACTGTAGTCCATCTGTTTCTCTGTGTACTGTATTACCCTGTTCTTCAATGGTCAGGACCCCCACAGGACCACCACAGAGCAGGTATGATGTGGGTGGTGGATCATTCTCAGCACTGCAGTGACACTGACGTGGTGGTGGTGGTGTGTTAGTGTGTGTGGTGCTGGTGTGAGTGGATCAGACACAGCAGTGCTGCTGGAGTGTTTAAACACTGTGTCCACTCACTGTCCACTCTATTAGACACTCCTACCTTGCTGGTCCACCTTGTAGATGGACAGTCAGAGACGATAGCTCATCTGCTGCTGCACAGTGCAGTGTTGGTCATCCTCTAGTCCTTCACCAGTGGTCACAGGACACTGCCCCCAGGACGCTGCCCCACAGGACGCTGCCCCACAGGACGCTGCCCCACAGGACACCGCCCCACAGGACACCGCCCCACAGGATGCTGCTGGCTAGATAGTTTTGGTTGGTGGGCGATTCCCAGTCCAACAGTGACACCGACGTGGTGGTGGTGTGTTAGTGTGTTGTGCTGGTGTGAGTGGATCAGACACAGCAGTGCTGCTGGACACCTCAGAGTCACTGCTGGACCGAGAATCGTCAACCAACCAAAACTATCCAGCCAACAGCGTCCTGTGGGGCGGCATCCTGTGGGGCAATGTGCTGGGGCAGCGTCCTGTGGGTGGCTTCCTGTGGGTGGCTTCCTGTGGGTGGCTTCCTGTGACCACTGATGAAGGACTAGAGGATGGCCAACACTGCACTGTGCAGCAGCAGATGAGCTATCGTCTCTGACTCTAATCTGATAAAGCATTCACAGTAAATGGATCCAGCTTGTGCTCACTAATGCTGCACACCAACAGAATTCCAGCGGGGATCTGATGGTATATGGCCCCATGAGTCCCTGAGTGGTGTCCCTATGTCTCTGGCAGTGATTGTAGAGAATTAGAGCCCATTATTGAATTGGAATTGGTTTTGAGGGTTTGCAGATGGCAAGAGATTTGCCAATCAATCCCACCGGATTTTGCAGCTCAGTTCCCCGTGGCTACTGAAAGGCACTTCTGGATCGGTCTTAGCTGCTCGAGGGAACCTGTTCCTTTTGATTTAATTGCTGGCATTAAAAGGTGTAATTGAAACTCCCCTTTAGCTGACTTTATCTCTCCATTACTGCCATTTAAAACGTTGTAATCAAGGCAGATGTATTCGTCTTCCTCCTCGGCTTGGGGAAAGAGGAATTGGACCAATTTTTCCAAATGTCTGCATCATTCATTCAGTGAAATGCAAACAAAGTCATTAGGAGTGGTTTTAGGGGGAAACGGTCAGTAGTACAGAAGCAGCGGCAGCTGTGGACCAGGGTCCTGGGTGGGGTGGAACCAGGGGTCATAACACACACATAGACACATATACTATGCAGGATGACCAGTGATCCGGTTCTTATGTGTAATGGGAAAATCATAGTATTCCGAAAATAACATGCCTTCTCTGTGGACTACTTTTCCTTACAAGCCGTCCTGAAAGGTTTTGTGTATTTTTATTTATATACAGTATATATAACAACAACAACAACATAAATTGATAACTGGGGTTAACGGCTTCAGGGGGTCTGCACCAAATACGAATCCTACCATCAGGCCGACACAACTGGTACCATGACTCATTGTACCACGCCACATGTTGCTAGTCCTCTAGGGTCCAGAACCAACGTCACAAGCCCAGTTTATTTAGTGGACACATCTTACATTTCTAATTTTGAGATTGTTATAAACTACGTTTAAGAATATCCATTCCATTCATACTTATTTCCAGACATTTGTACGAGTGATTTCTGTAAGCCAAACTTTCTCACTGTATTGGTAGATAATTTGGCCTGTTTCAAACTAATTTCCTAAAATAAGCAAACTTACCTGCAACTACAGTGAGAAAATTGGTTTAATAACATTGTTTAAAACTTTGAATAAGGTTACTGCACTGCAAAAACAACCTGGCAATGAAATGATCTTATATCTAGTTATAATATCTGTAAGCTCATTTTGAGGTAATTTAACACGTCTAGACATTTATTTTTAAATGATTTTATTAAGACAAATTTTCTCACTATATTGGTAGATAATTTGATCTGTTTTAAGCACATTTCTTCAAATAAGCAAAAATATTTTTAAAATTTAGCTTACTAAAATGACTTAAAACAAGTAATACACATTTAAATAGGTTAAATAATCTTAAAATGACCTACAACAATCTCCAAATGAGAATTCTAAGAGATAACAACTAGAAATAAGATCATTTTACCAAGATTGAACAAGATTCTACAGGTTAAACACATCTCCTCTTATTGACATAATGCTCAATTATCATTTTATCATATGTGTTCTGCAGGTATTTAAAACGATATTCCTGTATGATGCATGTTTGCGTTATTTCCTGCCGTGCTGAATAACCCTGTCCTGCTTGTTTCTCAGCTTCAGCAGTAATAAGAACGTTAATGTCCAGTAATTATCACTTCATGGTAAAAGAAAAACAGTGGTGAATCTGGTGCAGGGGAGCCACAGGACCAGCAAAGTGGCTGTAATGTAATAAGCAGCCTGTGCTTAATGGAGTCAGGGCCTCCGTTTAACAGAATAAAGGCAGTGGTATGTATGCTCTCGCCCGGCCGGGCCTGGCCGTGCATATGAATCAGCGGCACGTCAGCGCAGGGGCTAGCCGCGGCTGTGTGTACAGACTGCTGAGGAGGAGAGCGGGCGGCTGTGTTACTGCATGTCTGCCTTGTTTCGTGCCGTTGCGGTGCTTCGGATGCCATCACTGACCACTAACCGTCCAGAGTTTACACCCACACGCATGCCTGCACACACACCAGCAGGAGAACCACAGTAAGGGAAGCTAAAGCGGGGGTTATCTGTGGAGAGCAGTTCTATACAGTGAGAGGCCGTGTGCGGCCAGAAGGCTTAAATTCAGCCTGTTGTGACCCGGTCGAGGGTCAGGCTGTTACAGAAGGCAAGAGTGGGCTCTTTCACCAGACCTCTATCTGACCAAACACCGGACACCGTTGAAAACCAGTCCTATATATAGTGAAGCTCTTCTCTCAGGACTGCAAATGGAGATGAATACAGTCAATCAATCAATCAATCAATGGAAACCACTCGGAAGTACAGTGAGGGTGACCCTCATTTTCAGTGGAGCCAACCATTTACAGATTAAGGGACTGAAAAATAAATTAAAATAGAATTGAATCTGGAAAGCTAAATTAAAGAAAGACTATATAAAACAAATACAAACTAAACTCAACTAAGACTGAATTAATAAAAGGGAAAGAAATATTAAAATCAATATATTAAACTAATTAATAAGATTACAACATAAAAGGATACATTTTAGGATTAATTTAACTAATATTACAACAAATAAAATAATTATAAAAAAGTAATTGAATTAAAATAGATAAAATAAAGTAAAAAAAAATTATAACAATAATAAGAACACTAAAATTAAATAAAAAGAACTGGACATTAAAATAAGGATAATATGAATGGTAAATAAACAGATAAATAAAGGAATAAAATAATTAAGGTAACAAAAAATGGGAATACAAAACAATAACCAGTGTTATGAGCCTGTATCATGTTTATTATGAGCTTCTATAATGTTTCTCATTAGCATATCAGGCTAGTACAACATAGCTGGTACAATATGCACAAACGGCCAATAATTAATCATAATGTTAATTAATGCTTAAACGAGGCTATCAGCATCATCGTCCTTCCCAAAGATGAATTAGTGCTTTCAGTGGAGGGAAAAAAACATTGTAGTCATGTTCATTATCCAGATCCTGACTCATCGCGTTCAACACCGCTCCAGAGCCATGTGCCTTACTCGACACTACCCGACCAGCGTTCCATAAGCAGTTCCGTAACACATGCTAGGACGCTTCAGTTCTCCATTAGGCCTCATTTGCTGTGAAGATCATGTAGAATGTTCTTGTTGACCCATAACCTCACCGGACAAACATCAACCCCCCTGTGACTGACCCGTACCTAACACTGTATAACTCCTCCACCCGCACCAATAACAGCTGTGACTGGATTGGGCATGTACTGGACAAGTTTCTGGATGTAGCCACATCAATGTTCAGACACTCTTACATCAAAGAATTGGTCAGTTGGTCCAGATTTGGTGGATG
>CM067484.1:1101872-1131490 GCA_034552555.1 Semaprochilodus insignis | reverse complement strand
TCATCACTGCACACCTGCACTTTGAGTCTCAATCTTCATGTACAGTTAACTTCACTGGCCAATTTACTGGAAACCCCGACCATATTATTTGTCGCTGCACAGTTTTTACAGCTGACTGAAAACTAGTTAGACCATGACTCATATTTGCAGTCAGTCAAGTATCTAGAACCTCTAGAAGGCCTATTTTTTTCAAAAATTGGTCCCACCCACCATAAATCCTAGAATGTGATTGGTTGGTTTGTCTGTCACTTATGTTGGTAGTTAAATTGATGTGTTAGGCATCTGTCCAGATCTGGAGGGCCTAACCAGTGGGAGAACTCGCAGGTCTGTATCTACCTAGATAGATAGAGGAAAACAATCTGGTTGTGAAATCCTGATTGGCAGCATCTCTCCCTACAAACAGTCGCCCTGCCAACTCGCAGTTTAGAACCCTTATGTTGCATCAGACAAACTCGGTGTGGGAGAAGGCTTTGGTGCTCTGCTTGATTCCCATCGCTTCCATAACCCTAGATCTGACGCCATTGTTCAGACTGAACTGCATCTGTAAAAGTCTGATTGGATCACATGTCAATCCATCTTCAATTGTGTTTTGGATCCAGTTTGCACACACTGGAACTGGGTTGGCAGTCTGCATAAAACTGTGGGTCTTTTTTTATTCATGTTCCATTTATTTTGGCCAATATTCAGCCCTTCATCAGAAGTCAGGCCTTGTCAACAGGACCAATCCAAAAGCGAAAGTCACTGATCTCTGAATTCTCCTTCTCAAAGCCCACACAGACGGAACAAAAGCTTTTCGTTATAAGAAGTTCTGGAGAGAGCTGGAAATGGCACAGGATCTCCTTCCACACTGATAGACTGCTGAAAGATTGATGAGAAGTAGAAGCTAGCCATACGACTCTGTGGTAAGATCTAACGTGGTTCCTTATATAACTATTATTCAGCTTAGATCGGGCTCAGATGAGTCAGACACAGAAGTGGTAAAGTCATTTTGGAGAAATTGTTTTGATGAAAGTGAGAATATTTAAGGCATGTTGCTCCGGAGCTGAATAGGCCACATGAACATGGATCTGGATTGTGTTTTGTTTTGGCCAGTTAAATATCCGTTACTGAGGTCAGACGTCTCGGAAGTGTTAGTAACCCACCTCCATGAGTCACGGTTAGACATATCTGCTTTAGCTTTGAGGCACTTCCAGGCATTCAACTTCAAACTGTGTGAGGCATCATCACCCTCCACCTGGCTGGCATGCTGACGTGAGCGGCCTCAGGAGGATGGGAAGTCTTTGATTTCTTTGATTGCAAAGACGATGTAACCGAGTTTAGGAGGAGTGAATGAGACAGAGAGGAGATCTTACACACAATACTGGCAGTACTTTACTTCGAGTGGTCCTTTGTAGATCATTAATAAACACTTGGAGGATTATAAGCAGCAACTCGTCAACAACACAGCAGGAGTGAAGCATCTGAATACACTGAAGGACATACCCTGAAGATGTACTGTTGATACGTTACTTACATGAAGCAGACTGTAACTCCAGGATGGTGACAGCAGCATGTCTACTAATACAGCTGGTCTGTATTATACCTACTGGATGTTCAGTGACTTCTCAGGTGACCATCTACAGATATGAACCTCCAAGCAAAACTGACCTTGCATGTTTAAGGTGGTAGTAACCTTAGGCTCCTGCAGGTGGCGCTGCACGAGGATGATGGGTCTATAAATCCCTGCGGGGTGTGAGTGACGGGATCCATAGATTGGGAAGAGGTGGTACGGTGCAGGGAATGTCTCGTTCCATGTGTGGAAAATGGCTCCAGAGCAGATGTTAATGATTGGCTAAAAGGAGTGACTGCATTTGGATGTGCCAAAGACCATAGTGTGAAGGAAGTAGCTGAATCTGCAGGTGTATGGAAGCGTACGGTCATACGGGTCTACCAGCAGTGGATAAAATCCCAGTCTACAGGGAATTCTCCTCGGAATTGTGCCAGGGAAGGCATCCACCAAATCTGGACCAAGTGACCAATTCTTTGATGTAAGAGTGTCTGAACACTGATGTGGCTACATCCAGAAACATGACCAGTACATGCCCAATCCAGTCACAGCTGTTATTGGGTAGAAGTTCCTCCCTGTAGACCTCCACTTACACTCACTGAGTTACTGTACACCACTGAATGTGCAGTAACAGATGGACTACAGTCAGTAGTTGTATACCAGTAGTGAGCGAGTGTCAGAAGAAGGTTGGTGTACATAGGCTGATAACTCTAAATCAGATCAGAGTCTGAGATTCACCAGCAGAATTAGACCCATAAGAATCCACGGCTCCATGTGAGTACGATCTGTCTGGAGGTCTGATTACAAGGTGTCAGAAGGAGCACAGCACTTTGTGCTCGACCCGCTAAGAAACAAACCCACTTTGGAATAATCGTTAGTGCCAGTGGTTTGTGAATTGCTTGTTGACACAATGGATCCTGATTGAAGAAGTGGCTCCGCAGACGGAAGTCCCAATTTCCTATTGTCCGGGTACGTCTTGTGCTCTGGCTTCATGTTTACTCCTCTGATCTCTTCACCCGCAGGCTGATTGAAGTCCTCTCTCCTCTTAATTTCAGAGGGTGAAATTAACTTTGCTGTAATTGAATATCCGACAGACGGAGCTGGGAAGAGGAGGTATTGTGATAGGAGCACTTTCAGGTGCTGAGCGCTAGGAGTCGTTTAGCTGCATGATTACAGTTCATAATTAGACACTGATACTGCAATTACAGAAGGGGTATAAATCTCACACACCATGTATTCATTTTCGGATTTATGGTCTTCCCTCCGAGGGCGGCGTGGCATTAATATTAAAGCAGGGCTCTGCTGGAAGGCTGTTGTTGTGCTCTTCTGAAATTAACAGATTTTTTTGGGGGAATGTTGTGAGTTTGTTTGACTGCCCCCCCGCTGACACCACGCATAATCAGGACTTTTTAACAGGATTATGGAAATTGTGACTCAGACTGTAGATTACACAGTCATGAGGTTTAGATTCTCAGATGGGGACGTTCCGTAAGCTTCGGCTCAGGGGGAAAAGAGGTGGGTTTCATTGTTCTTCCTTAATACCTAGAACCATCCTTAGTCTTAAAACTAACGTTTATCAGACCCCTCAACACGACCCAGGTACTACAGACCAGAGCTTTCTATACAGCTATGTTTAATTAGTGCCTACATATCGCTGAGAGATGAGGATTAGATGCAGCGATTTACAGGACCTGTCTTTTCCCTACATGGGACGTATACACCAGTGTGTCATTCGGCTCTGCACCCTTCTTAATTCATGATCTAGAACCTAGAAACTTTGAGAGAACACTGTAAAAATAATTCTATGAATGATCCGTACAGTGTGTAGTTCCTCCACCAGCACCAATAACAGCTGGGACTGGATTGGGCATGTACTGGACAAGTTCCTGGATGTAGCCACATCAATGTTCAGACACTCTTACATCAAAGAATTGGTCAGTTGGTCCAGATTTGGTGGATGCCTTCCCTGGCACAATTCCGAGGAGAATTCCCTGTAGACTGGGATTTTATCCACTGCTGGTAGACCCGTATGACCGTACGCTTCCATACACCTGCAGATTCAGCTACTTCCTACACACTATGGTCTTTGGCACGCCCAAATGCAGTCACTCCTTTTAGCCAATCATTAACATCTGCTCTGGAGCCATTTTCCACACATGGAACGAGACATTCCCTGCACTGTACCACCTCTTCCCAATCTACGGATCCCGTCACTCACACCCCCCACCATCCAGAGCAGAATAAAAGGAGTATGAGGGAATGCAGAGCAGACTGAGTAAGGAAGTCTTCCTAAGGCATTTGTTTTTGGATATACGACTCATCACTTATTTATTGAGCCAGTAGTGATGCTGAACAAATGTTTTCTTGCCTGAATCAAACCAGTTTCCTACCAACTTAAGCACTGGCCCACTTCTGCAGTCAGACAGTCCCACTCTACCTGAAACAGCGGCGCCTGACTGTGTCCCAGGTTCTTTAAATATGCAAATAAAGCCTACGCTCACTACGGTTCTAACACATTTACATTTAGGAAGCTTTTGGCAACTCAGGAAAAGAAAAGATACACGGCTTTCATGAGGTTCCCCTGCTGCATTTACGAAAACACTGGCCCACTTTTGCTTAGATTACATTATCAATTATTCCTCACTCATCGAAACAAGCAGAGGAATTCTGTCAGAAGTGCGGATGGAATCTAAGCCCTCAATCCATTCGTGTTTGTGAGTAGAAGAGGAGAGATAATGATCTGAATTTGAAGAAGAGCCGTTATTATTGTGCCTACTCTCAAAGGACAAAGCCTAACCTGCAGAAACAGAACCCAAACTGAATGTAAAGGTTATTATAGTATCACATACTACATAAATACACATGTATTGGAAAAAAACAGGAGAACATATTAAGTAGTGTAAGTAGGAGGATAGAAAGGTATCACTTATATAATAATAGGAGCCTATAAATAGCAACTTCCGTATTATCTAATCTGTTATTAATGATAGTATAAATGTTATAATCAGTGTTGTACAGGAACACAGCTGATAAGAAGCCGAGTGGTCCCTTTCCACTTGAGTCCGCAGGACACGGTGTCCATGGTGTTCAAGAAGAATTTCAGGTTTTGATTCATCTGACCCCAGAAAAGTTTCCTATTTCCCCTCAGTTCATTTTAAAATGAGTTTTGGCCCAGAGAAGTCGGCGGCGCTTCGGGATCATATTGACATACAGCTTTATACAGCTTCAACTTGCATTTGTGGATTGTACAGCCAGCTGTGTTCACAGACAGTGATCTCTGGAAGTGTTCCTGGGGCCATGCTGTGATGTCCAGTACCGAATCATGCCTGTGTTTAATGTAGGGCCGCCTGAGGGCCCGAAGATCACAAGCATCCAACATTGACCGTCAGGCTTGCCCCTTGCACAGAGGGATTTTCCAGGTCCTCTGGATCTGTTGATGATGTTATGTACTGTAGACGGTGGGAGATCCAAAGTCTTCACAGATTCACGTTTAGGAACATTTTCATTAAATCGCTTTTTTAGACTTTCCAGCCTTTTGTTTCCTCTGTCCCAACTGTTTTGAGATCTGTTGCTGCCATCAAGTTCTAAATGAGTTAATAATGTTCATCAAATGGTAAAATGTCTCACTTTCAGCATCTCATATGTGTCTATGAGGTTGCAGCTCATTACATTCTGTTTTTATTTACATTTATTCACATTTTACACAGCATTTCAACTTTTTTGGAATTGGGGTTGTAATTACATTAGCTTAGCGTAGACACGTTTAGCAAAAAAAAAAAAAATTGAAAAAAATTACTTAACTCTTATTACACTCCTTTTTGTTGTATGAAGTTACATAATTCTGTTAATCAAAACCTCTGAAACTTTAATATGCTGATAAAATAAGCTTACCTTCCATCCACACGCATGGAGAGATGTACTTGTTGCATGCGTCCTCTACTGAAAGACTTTTTAGCCTCCTCTGCCGATTGGTTAGCTCAAAATGTGCTCTACCAAAACGTAGAGAAGAATGTTAGCGAGATTGAAATAATTACAGCAATCATTAACAAACTATTATCTGGTTATTAAGCTGCTGTTTATTAGGGCTATTAGGGTTATTATGAAGTGCTACCCTCGGTGTCTAAGGATTAAACTCCTGGAGCTGCAGAACAAAATACCTGTTTATTTCCCAACCTAGTCTCTCATTTTCATCCATCCCCTCATATCCTGCCATCTATTTTTCCAGTAATCCACAAGAGAACCCCATTACGCAACAGGGTGAAATTTTCGCAGGGCCTCTTAAGACAACAGCAATTTACAAACCCCGCGTCCCCCCCCGGTGTGAAATTAAATTTCCACACCTTAGCCATTTTCTCCCCATCGGCATGCAGAACTGCAGAGCCATCAAGCTCTCCTCGGAATCTGGGTCCATGTTGGGCTTTTTTTCCCCCCTTTCTTTCCTTTCTTGGCAGTGCGGTCTGATCTGATTCTGGGCTCGGCGAAGGTCACTCGGCGTCATTGTCCATCTCCAGATAAGGGCCACAATGGAGGGAAAGTGAGCATAATAAAGTGGGTGACTGCCACTCATCCTGCCAAGGACACTTCATATCTCCCGCATTCAACCCCTATCTATGTAGCCCTTCATTAAGATTAATGCCATGCAGGGTTTTCAAATGAAGGCGATCGGGGGCCGAGATAGAGGGACTGATTCCCTGTCACATATCCAAAATGATGCCCTGTGGCGCCATGCTGCTTCAAAAAGAGATGTGACCTGATTTTCGATGAGGCTGCACTGTGAAATTTAAACGTAATAAGGTATAATTCTACAGATTAGGAAGCCACTCCTCTTTTCGGCTAATGTGTCTGTACAGCATCCGACAGCATCACTGGAGAGCTCGTTCCTGGAGTGAGCTCTGGTTCAGAACTCGAAGCTTGACTTCCCGTTGGAGGACTGAGAGTTAATAGCATCAAGTCCAGCGCCAGTGCTAAAGAGCTCCTCTCTACAGCTGTACTGTCTATAGAATTGAGATGTATTGGGTACTTAAATGAACCCCCCTCTCCTGATTTGAGGAATAGTTATCTGTGTTTTTCAGACTCTATCCCAACCGGCTATATTCCCAAGGTGTGATTCTCACTGCTAATGCTGCTTTACTTTTCCTGTTAATGTAAAGATTTGGCCTCTTTAAATGCTGCTCTGGAGGAGAACAGATACACTACCACTCAAACGTGTAGAGACGGCTCCTTATAGCAGGATCTCCTTATGTTAAAGCTTTACTGCAGAATAAAAGCAACACATCCAGGTTCCACACTCGGCCGCACATGTGACGTAAGCAAGGACGGGTCTTATCTCTGTACCTGACTGACCCAACAGCCACGATTACAGACATCCAGCGAGCAGTGATGTCCTCCATGAGTCATCCTGTTAGTGCAGCACCATTGGCAGACGGCTGCACCACGCAGGACTACATGCACACAGACCGTTACCACGACTGTCCTTAACACCACGTCACCGTCACCAAAGACTGCAATGGTGTCGTACCAGACTGTCATGGAGTGACTCAGAACGGCAGTGGGTCATCTTCAGTGACGAGTCCCGCTTTTGTCTTGGTGGAGACGACCAACGAATCCGTGTGTGGAGGCACCGTGGTCAGCAACAAGATGGACGGTTTGTTGTCACACGTCCAGAAGGCCTGGTGTCCCTCCACCTCCACCCCTACCGCACCATCTGCAGGAACTGTGTGAGGATATTCAAGCTGCATGGGATGGATTATCACAGGACACCATTAGGAACCTCTACAGCTCCATGCCGAGACGTCTGGCATGTTGGGTTAGCAAACACGGCGGCCCGACGCCATACTGAGAGACAGACTTCGTATGTGTAGCTCAGTAATTATTTCTGAATATTCCTTAATAAGTATAGTTGTATCATACACACAGTGTACATAATGCAGTATAAATAATAATACTGGACCTGATTTAGAAGTGATACATGGAATCACCAGTGTACTGATTGCACAGTGTACTGTTCTAGTGAACGCACAGAAGAAGCCATGTTTTAGAAATACACATGTACGTTTGGTCAAGCCCCGATTTTCACTTACACTGAGCAGAGGAACCTTATCACATGATCTGTAACAACATGTATATGAATGCTTTATAACCAGGTTGCACGGTCAGAACAAATTGCACTTATGAAGACGTCTCCCAGTAAATCCGCTGCTCGCGGTAACTCTGCACTTTGTCTTAATGTATCATTTCTGACACACAATTCTGGGTTTTATTCATGTAAGTCTTCACTAATACAGAAACACAGGGGGAAATCACAGATTAAAGAAGCTGCGTGTCAGCTGCGGTTATGAGTGCCAGTGTTGCAAGTAATCCCACCATGCCTGGCATGCTAATGTGCTTGTGTGTCAAATCGTGTTCTTTGCCTCGTCTCTTGTCTCCCTGAGATTGGCATGAATAGGATTAGAAGAGATTAAACAACAATGTAGGTTTAGGTTACAATTCCTGATGGTGTGAGGCTTCTGCCTCTCCCAGAGGACCTTCTTTAGACCTTCGGAGCACATGTTATTACATTACACACGGATTCATAGGATCCTCTTTTGCGTGTGAGCAAAGTAATCAGTACATTGCAAGACAGCTGTGCCATATTGGTGGGTGTATGCATGCATGACTGCCCTCGTTGTGCACAGAGTGTTGGATATGTGTTGCATCAGATTCAGAATAAGGAGCACTTTATCAGTCAAGTACACTTGTGGTAGGAGTTGTCATAGAATTGTTGCATAAATAAATAGGCAAATATATAAACTGAATAAAAACGAAGACGCAGCCCTCAGAAACTATACCTTGACCACTGTGGGCACACATGTAAAGCAAAATCCAGTAAGACAAGCAGAAAGAAACCACACTCAGAACTCTTACACTCAGGTGTACCACACCACACAAACACTTCACAAACACACAGGACAAACAGAGGGGTGTATAAGCTCAACACACAAAACCATGAGTCCCCCTGTGTGTTTAAGGTGGTAGTACCTTCAGGCTCCTGAAGATGGCGCTGCATGAGGATGATGGGGCTATAAATCCCTGCGGGGTGTGAGTGACGGGATCCATAGATTGGGAAGAGGTGGTACAGTGCAGGGAATGTCTCGTTCCATGTGTGGAAAATGGCTCCAGAGCAGATGTTAATGATTGGCTAAAAGGAGGGACTGCATTTGGGCGTGTCAAAGACCATAGTGTGAAGGAAGTAGCTGAATCTGCAGGTGTATGGAAGCGTACGGTCATACGGGTCTACCAGCAGTGGCTAAAATCCCAGTCTACAGGGAATTCTCCTCGGAATTGTGCCAGGGAAGGCATCCACCAAATCTGGACCAACTGACCAATTCTTTGATGTAAGAGTGTCTGAACATTGATGTGGCTACATCCAGAAACTTGTCCAGTACATGCCCAATCCAGTCACAACTGTTATTGGTTCTGGTGGAGGTGTTACACACTGGTAGGTACGGATCAGTCACAGGAGACTTTAAAGTTTATTGTCAGGTGAGCCATGTGCTCCTCCAGAAGGTAGTAGTTTGTTACAGAAAGACCCCTCATTGGGCATGACAGAAGGTGGGCCTGTACTGTCAGTCCATCAACGGGGGCAGACTGAATGGGGCACTGGGAAGCCAGCTTTGGAGCTATTCATTCATTGGCCTGGATCAAAATGAAGAACCCTGGGAGCCAACACAGGAAGAGCAGTCCAAAAAGCCGACACGGGAGCTGCTCTGGGAGCCGACAGGAGGAGCAGCCCAAAAAGCTGGCCCTGAAACAGGACAGGGGGCAGACTGAGAAGCCGGCACCAGAACATGATGGCAATCCAGCACAGGAGCTGCACAGGGAGCCAGTACTGGAGGAGAAGGAGCTCAGGACTGACACCAGATCAGGATGGGGAGACCTGGAGCTACCTGGAGAACCAGATCTGGAGCAGTCTGGAGGACTGGAATTGGAGTCTTGCATGGAGCCGTAATCCCTGGGAGCAAGTTGTCACTCCAAGAGAGGTGGAACAGCTTCCATTCCAGTTCATGCAGCTAATTTTGAACTGTTCGGTGCGTTCCAGTGGGACCGGAAAAGTTTTGTCCCAGCTGGAACCAAAGAACAGTAGGTTCTTCTGCACGAACCATGACATCTGCAGGCATGTCAGTTGTTGAGGACAGAGAAGGCAACAATGGCGCCACCCAGTGGTCTGCTGGAGAACCTCTTCTAGGTCGTCTTATCTGCAGTAGATCCGTGCTGCTTTCTGGATACAAGCACACATCTGGAATAACAGCCCAAACACTCACCTATACGCTCCCCCATCTTGGTACTACTGTTTACTACCGCTGTTCAGCGCCCCCTGTTGGTGACGTATCTTTGATGTTCTTCGGTTCCAGTAAAAACTGGTGCAAATGCAGCCTGGTTCCCTGAACAGCACCAAGGTTCTAAGAAGCCTGAACAGAACCAGGGTTCTTTTGGTCAAAAAGGGCTACAAAAGTTCCACCACAGGAAAGCGGTAGTTCAGCAAGTCACCACAGGAGTGGTATGTGAGGCTGGCGTGATGGGGGTGGGCATCGTTGGGCCAGTGCTGTCTAAACAGTGCTCTCCGTGGAGTTGTTCAGCCTGTAGGCTAGTAGAACAAAAGTCACAGAGAAGCATAGACGCTGATGTTTACGTGCTGTTCTCCGCTTGATGGAACATAGTCGGTGCTCAAACACAAAATTCGGAGGTGTGGCCAATCTCAAAGCCGAACACATGCTGTCACCAACCTGAATTAATAAACTAATATTATTGATAATATTGTAAATGTGTGGAGCAATAGATTTCGTTCCCCCTCAAATGTAGCGCTGAGTAATGTGCAGTATGTGTCTGAGTCCTGCGAACGGAGACAGCAGAGACTGGTATAAACCCCTCAGAGACACTGAGCAAAGACTCCAGTATAAACTCCTCAGCTTGTGCTTTATAGCCCACCATATCTCTCAAATCCATGGCGGTTCAGCTCCTCGTTTGTTTCTCTCTCTCTGCTTTTACGGGGCTCACAGTCTCCTCCATGTCACTCCTCCCACTTTAGCCATCAGTCGGGTTCCTATCTTCAGAGCTGATGTCCTAGACCGGGGACACGTCATTCATTCCAGCTACTTTCAGGTGCGTGAAGTTGTTGACACAGGTGTTCACTGTATGCACACAGTTTGTACAGTGTAGAAGAGTAGTCCTACCCTGACCATGCCCAATGCCAAGTGCCAGCTAGAGGGGTATAAAGCCACCCAGCACTGGGCACTGCAGAAGTGGAACTGCATTCACTATTGAACTGTACTGACATGAACTGACTTTATTTACCCCCAGTTAATTCCTCGTGATGATTTAAGTGCTCATAACCACAAAATATCAAAAAATTATTATAATATAACCCATAATAAAATACAAATGGAACTTTATTTGGAAAGCAAAGCAAAAATAAAAATGTATTAATTTTTGTTGGATCAGTTTCCAGCTAGAGCATGAGAAATCATGTAATTAATTCATTCAGTCAATCAATAAATCAATCAATCAATCAATCAGCCAAGTACAGTGAGGGTAAGCCGAACATTTACATCTGGAGGGACTGAAAAGAAATTGAAATAGATTTTAATCTGGAAAACTAAATTAAAAGAAAGACTATATAGAACAAAATAGACACTGAACTCAAACAGGATAAATGGTAAAAGAATTCAGAGAACAATTAAGATTTAATTAATAATAAATAAATACATTTTTTGCAACATAAAAGGATAAATATTCAAACTAAAATTAACACAGACAAATAAATATTATTAAAAAGTAGTTATAAAAGAACAGGTAAAATAAATTTTGGGCCAATAAAAATAACAATAATTAAAAGAATAATTAAGATTAAGAATAATGTAATTAAGAATAATTAATAAATTAATTAAGACTTAATTAAAATAAATGAATAAAGACAAAAAATAAATAATAAAACGAGACTGAAATGAAGAATATGAATGATAATAAATAAACAGAATAATAAAGTATTTAAATAACAAAGATTAAAAAATGTGTGTGTGTGTGTATATATATATATTCCCGGTACCTGATCTTTGATCCAGCCACCAGAGCGAGTCTGATAGTTATCCCTATTATCATTGAGGTGATGTATGCTGGCATATGACCGGAGGGTGTTGTATTAGTGGCGTTAAGTCGGTGTGTTTCCCGCTGTGCTATCCCAGGAGAAGTGTAGGGAAAGACAGACCTGCGTTTGTACCTCCGCATTAGAGGGTTAACCGTTTCATACGTGAAGTAGCAGAACCAGGCCTTATCACTATTAATACCTGTACGGTGTTGCGGTCGTACGGTGTTAAGCCTGGTGCTATGAGCCGCGTCTCCACCTGCCAGCTCTTTAAGCGATGTTCTGGTGTCTGACAGTACGATAACCCAGATTTACGGGAAAATGCAATTACATGGAAACGCAATTAATGGTTCTCCTGGGTCACAATTAACAGGGGCTTTAGAAGAGCAGGAGCCAGGTACTGACGCTCAGCGAGAGGGCTTGCATAACACCCAGGCATGTGATATACGCTACTCAGAGGGGTCTGCTGGACTGCAGGTATAAATAGCAATGCTGTAAAGACTCTTGGCATCTAGCGTGTGTTCTTCTGAGAGGAGGACACGCTGGAGCTTTCAGTGCTCCACCATAACACGTCCAATAACAATCTAGAAATTGTTTTTAAATGGGAATTCTTTATCCAGGGAAATTTGCTATTCACTCCCTGCTAGTCTGACTCACATTGGAAAAGCACCTACCTGAATGTGTCCCCAGTTCAGATCTGCCACAAGTAGCTACGAGTGCTGGAGTCAAATGTGCTGTATTTTGAGGAACTGAAATTAAATTCCGTGTCATATACGGACTAACAGGCCGGATCTTCTGGGCCTGCAGGTGAATTTGGGGGCTTATCAGAGGTGAATTCACCTACATGTTAATGTCATGAGTATTACAGCAGGCTCCTCCCACAAATGCATGCTATCATAGCTGCTGTTGCTAGCTCAGACAAGGTATGCAGAGCATTAGCAAAAGCCAGTGTCAGTGTCTACTCCTAGACAAGGCCTGGGGTTCAGCATGTAGCCCCTCCCCCTCCCGCTGAGCTGTGCATGAGAACTAACGCCCCCTGCTGCTCGTAGGCTGGAATTGTGTTGTGTTGCTCCAACCGAGCCACTTTATTTATTTCCCATTTACAGAGCCAGCGCTGTACATGAACATCAGACTTTCTTTCTTTCTTTCTTTCTTTCTTTCTTTCTTTATTTATTTATTTATTTATTTATTTCTGTCTGTCTTTTGCTGTTTTACTGTTTTGTTCTTTCTTTTTTTTTGCTCATTCACTATTTTGCTTTTTCTTTCTGTCTTTCATTTTCACTTTGTCTTTTACTCCTTTGCTTTAAATCCTTTTTCATCCTTTCCTTCCTCTTTTCTTTGCTATTTCAGTCTTTTAATATCACCATCTTTTACTTCAACATGATCCTTAGTTTGCTCCTTATTCGTTTTACTTTCTTTCTTTCACTCATTCTTTACAAATCTCTTTCTCTTTTCAATTCTAGGATTTCCTTCATCTTTCTTTGCTCCTTCCTCCTTCTGTTGATCCTTTTCCTCCTTCTTCTACCTCTTTTTTTACATTCCTTCCTTTATTTTTTCACCCTTCTTTCAATCTTTATTTCATTAAATCTGTTGTTCTTCCTTCCACTCTTTCTTTACCCCCCCGCCCCTCTCTCCCTCTCTCTCTCAGGTGTGTGCGAGTGAGGAGTCTGTGCGCTGGCTGCTGGAGCGGTGAGGATTTATGGCTGCTGAAAGTGAAGCTGTCATGTCGTGCTGGTGTTTGCCATCGTCCCCCCACTCTCTCTTTCTGCTGAGGCTGAGTTTGTTTTGGAGCCGAGCGCTACTGCATCCTAATGAAGGGCAAACAGCAGATGGGAGAGACCACACCACACCCTTCGGAGACACGGAGAAGATAAAACTCCAGCCACAGCTACCAGTAGCTCAGACAGAAGCGGAATGGCGAAAGCGAGCAACAGGGTCAGTGCAATGTCATGCGTGGCAGTGCTGCAGTATGGGGCATTAAAGAAATGCTCAGCGGGATGATTAACTAACCTCCACATGACACAGCAGCAATTCATTTTTTACGGCCCAAACCGTATGATTCCCGTTCCGTTCTATCTCTCTGACGGCCCGCGGCACCGTGGGATATTTTGCCTGCGCCTGAAATAAAAGTGCAGCCAGCCAAAAAGGGCTCTATCAATCTGGCGCTGTCACATTGATTTACATTTTACTGACAGAGCGGCAATTTATGACTTGCGGAAATCCAAGATTTTTCCACCCCTCCCTCTCTCTCCCACCGCACCAGCCCCGGCCTTCCTTCTTCCTGTGCACTTCTGAATCCATCACAGATGATGTAAAGAATCACGGCGGAGGGGGGGTGGCTGTCTGAGGGGCCTCCATTGATCATCGCTCATCAGCTGCCTGACACGTTCTTTATCTTAATTAGCAGTTTGCAGAAGGGTACTCACGTTCACTATCTCCGCCGCAGCTACCGCCGTCCTACACCTCCGCCAGAGTGCATCGCACGAGCCGTGCAGTCTGAGTCATCGACCCTCACCGACTGCCTGAAGAAGACTCGCGTTAAATATAGCCAGGGCTTAAATAGCGTGCTCGTTCAAACAAGGGCCTCTCAGGAAGCCTGTAGAGCTCAGGACAAAGGCATATCAAACACGTCAACCCTGCCAATGAGATGCAGCAGTCTTCCCGGAGAAACGGAGAACGATCGTAACAACCAGGAAACACAGCTGCCCGACCAAACACGAGTCACGTGACCATGGAGGTAAAGCAGGAGTACACAGGCACTCTCTTCTTACTCTCCTCATTGCTGCAGTTCTAGGAGATACGTTAGGAGGTCGTCATGATGATGATGCTGTTGTGAGAAGAACACTCGCATCGCCAGAACGGCAAAGGAGAAACGTGGCTGACTATGCTGATACACATGGAAGGAGTTTCTAGGCCAAGTCTGTTGGCTATGTAACTTAGCCAGCCTTGCTAAGCTGCCTGCATGTATGCTAGCTTCCAGTCAAGTCAGGGTTTATGTACATGCGCCTTTTACTACAAAGCAGCTTTACAGAAATTCCGGGTCCAAGCCCCCAGTGAGCAAGCCAGAGGCAACTCGAGGAGAAACTCCCTCAGAGCAAAAGGAAGAACCCTCGAGAGGAACCAAGACTCAAAAGGAGAACCCATCCTCTTCAGGTGGACCCCGATAGAACAGAGTTCACAGTTATAGGCAACACTGAATAAGAGCTGTTAGTGACTGTTAGATGGAGGAGTACAATGATAGTCTATCAGAGAGAGCAGTGTTAGGAGAGGAGTAGCAGGAGGAGAGGAATGTTGAGTGTTTTAGGAGAAGTGTTGAGTGTGTTGAATGTTTTAGGAGAAGTGTAGAGTGTCGTAGGAGCAGTGTTGAGTGTTGTAGGAGCAGTGTTGTGTGTTTTAGGAGGAGTGTTGAGTGTTTAAGGAGAAGCGTTGAGTGTCTTGAGTGCTTTAAGAGAAGTGTTGAGTGCTTTAGAAGAAGTGTTAAGTGTGTTGACTGTTTTAGGAGTTAGTTTAGAGTGCTTTAGAAGAAGTGTTGAGTGCTTTAGAAGAAGTGTTAAGTGTGTTGACTGTTTTAGGAGTTAGTTTAGAGTGCTTTAGAAGAAGTGTTAAGTGTGTTGAGTGTTTTAGGAGTTAGTTTAGAGTGTTTTAGGAGAAGTGTTGAGTGCTTTAGAAGAAGTGTTGAGTGTTTTAGGAGGAGTGTTGAGTGTTTTAGGAGAGATGTTGAGTGTGTTGAGTGTTTTAGGAGAAGTGTTGAGTGTTTTAGGAGGAGTGTTGAGTGCTTTAGAAGAAGTGTTAAGTGTGTTGACTGTTTTAGGAGTTAGTTTAGAGTGTTTTAGGAGGAGTGTTGAGTGTTTTAGGAGGAGTGTTGAGTGTGTGTGAGGTAGGGGAAGTAATGTCTGATTAGTCTGTGATTAAATAGCAGGATGGGCGTGCGGGATGCAGGTGAAGCCCCTCACAGCGCTAGACAGGGAGAGGCTCCATGGTACAGTTAGCTCTGAGAGGAGACTGAGAGCACTATATGGTGTTAGCCGTTAGCAGGGACGCTAGTTACCTAAGCTCGACTGAACAGGTAGGGTTTAAGCCTAGACTGTCTGAGTCCCGAACACTTCTACACCGATAGCTTTGATGTTGGAGAAACTGAGACCACCACTACTCTCTCTCTCCACCTCGCTCACAACGGAGATGTGTTCAACTCTGAGACCAGGTTCTGTGGAGTTCTGTTGTAGAATCCTTTAAGGTCCATATTCATCCGTATTACAATCCGTGTGCTTCCTATGTTGTGCAAGGAATTCCATGGAATTTTGCCAGTTTGCCTATAGGTAGTCATAACACCATATGGCATGCAGCACCACCTTTTGATGTGTACCCTATGTGTACTTTAGTTTGATTTAAGAGAAGCAGCTAATTATGATCTGAGTCTGAGTTCCTATGTTCCTTTGATGTATGTACACTTCTGTGATGTTTGAATGTTTGTGGACCCACATGGTATAAATAGCCTAGCCAAGGTCGGATCTTTATATCTGCACCTGGGAGAACCATATCTACAATTAATCAAGGTAAATTAATTAGTCCTGTGTTGTAGTTCGTACACAGGTGTATTGGGTATTGAGTAATCTCATTAAAAGCTGACACCTTTATTGGCTGACAGTCTTACAGGTAATTAATGCAGGTGTTTCTGTAGCCACTTCAAAAAGCATGAGGTGGTTTCCAGCTTATTTGTAACGGCCTTAAAAGCTCTGAACGTTTTTACTGACAAATCCTGAGAGCTCATCTTGGTGCTGACCACGGTGCCTCCACACACGGATTCATTGGTCGTCTCCACCGAGACAAAAGCGGGACTCGTCACTGAAGATGACCCGCTGCCGTTCTGAGTCACTCCATGACAGTCTGGTACGACACCATTGCAGTCTTTGGTGACGGTGACGTGGTGTTAAGGACAGTCGTGGTAACGGTCTGTGTGCATGTAGTCCTGGGTGGTGCAGCCGTCTGCCAATGGTGCTGCACTAACAGGATGACTCATGGAGGACATCACTGCTCGCTGGATGTCTAATCGTGGCTGTTGGGTCAGTCAGGTACAGAGATAAGACCCGTCCTTGCGTGTGTCACGTGTGCAGCCGAGTGTGAAACTCCTGTGGGTTGATTGATTCCGGGTGCAGCTATTCTTCTGATGATGGAGTGTGTATTTGTTCCTTTTTGAAACTGGACTTGAATAAACCTTAACAGTGATTTTTCCAATGGACTGGCAGATGATTGTTTTGGGTAGACACAGCTCATTCCTTTGGGGTGAAAGGCCCACCCCAGCCCACCTGTAGACATGCCCCTACATTACATAACTGCTGGTTAGGAGGAGTTTTATTAAGAATTAAAATCATAATTTACAGACTCTGTACATTTGTGCCATGGTTTTGTTTTTTCTGGACCTCAAAAACAGAAACTGTCTGATGTGCTGACTCAAACCTGTCGACCCAGAGAGTAAATAATGATACATAATAAATAATAAGGCTTCTAAGGGCTGACAT
This sequence comes from Semaprochilodus insignis, assembly GCA_034552555.1. NCBI lineage: Eukaryota > Metazoa > Chordata > Actinopteri > Characiformes > Prochilodontidae > Semaprochilodus > Semaprochilodus insignis. The sequence continues at coordinate 1,114,311 of CM067484.1, read as the reverse complement.
ATTCACTGTCCTCTCCATAACAACCAGCAGAATGTCTCCTCTTATGTCTCCACATCATGGAAACGAACCTCCTGATGTCCTTAAAAGGCTGAATTTGCTCCCATCCGGTGATTTTGAAAATTGCTCAGCCACCTGCCAGCACCACAACAACACAAATCCCACATGCGAACCTTACCAAGCCGAAAGGAGCTTTATCTGGAGTATGTTCCGAAGCATATCTGGGAGTATTTCTGTCTGGTTTGTGTTATTTGCAATTTCTGTACAATTGCAATTTTTGTGCAGCTCCCCGAACACCTGAGCCCCATAATCAGCATTCTGCATCCAGTCTTTGATTAGCTGGCTAGAATGTGCTCAGAGCCTGAACAGAACTAAACTGTTGATTGGACTTCCCCCTGAGGTGTGGAAAGCATTGTTCTGCTGTTGGATGGACTGTTAGACCACACAAACACCATTTTAAGGATCTTCATCACATACCACGTCATCTGAATTCAAATTATGAACTGCATGCATTACAGAGAAGCAGGGCGAGGGGTGGGGGACCGGGGCCCGGGGGCACAGATCGGTGATCTCCCTGCACGTGACCTAAACCTGGCTGTTAACTGATGAGCTGAATCAGTTATCATACATTAGTTTAAAGGAGCAATATGTAATTTTTTCAGTGTAAAACTTTAAATGTAAATGATGAACAGAATGTGAAGGAACAGTTTTAGATCATTTAGGGACGGGGGGCCAGTTAAAGGAAGGGTACACACAATGATAGTGTCACGCTTCCGGGTTTGCCCGTCTCCTCCCCCCCCCGGACTCAACCTCCCAGAGGGCTTCGCTCGATGACGTCGCATCCACATGTTCCTGCTCGTCCAATCAGCTTCGCTCCCGCTCGCCAGAATTCTAACCCAGCTGTCACCCATTACATTTACATTTACGGCGTTTAGCAGATGCTCTTATCACAATCTCCCCACAGTGCGAAGCTTCAAGTATTCCTTGCTGATTGCCGAAGTTCCAGAGCCAACAATTTGGGTATTTGGGACAGGCCCAGATTATATTTAATAAGCTGTGAGCTCTCATTTAGGAGTGGTGCAGAGGTAAAGTACCTCATGTTATCCCCTCATGGTACTTCAGATCAGATTAAACATCTGATATTCTGATATTAAACAGCTTCTGATATTCCAGTGTGTTCTAAGATTGCATACACATAAAGCCCATGAGACTAGAAATATTATATAACTCCTACGTCCTTTGGGTTTAGAGACTTGGGGGGGCTGGATACACGGAGGAGGAATGACGAGTCAATCCATAGGGCCTGGTAACAGTGCGTGACAGCTGCTGATTCAATGCGTTGAGAGTGACGCACTGAGAAAGGGAATTATTTGAATGATTCTGAATTCCATTGGGATTTTCCTGTTTACTGTTCCAGGGTAATTCTCAGTGAGCCAGCTGGCAAGGTCTTGGTGTAAACACTGGAACACTAGCCCCGTCGTCGGTGTTCTGTTGTTCTTGGATTGAATGTGGTGTCTGGGAGAGAGGGAAAAGGCTGGGTGAGACCTGTACTGGGACGGTTAGGACAGCTTGGAGCTGGTTTTCCTTTTGCTTGTTTTTTATTGGTCAGTTAATTTGACTGCTTGACCCGTGGACGTCTCTGTGTGGAAATGAAGTCCTTGACTGGACCTGTACTGATCTAAACCCAGTCTGAATGATTGGTCTGAATGATTGCTTGTTGTCTGTGGGTATAAATGGTTGCTCTACTAAGTAAGGACCAAATGTGAGATGTTCTGTGTTGGGTTTTCTACTTACCTGCTTGATATTGTTATATGTTTAATTGCATCAAAATTATTAATTTAACTGAGTCCAAATTATTACTAATTAGTCACATCTCCAAATGAATAGAACTGAAAGATTATATGACAAAAGAGGTTTTCAGTGCAATTACGATTTGGACAGACAGTCTCACTTCAGTGGTTATTGACCACAGTAGATTACCTGTTGCAACCAGTTAATCCACTGTGGTTAGTACAACTTTTTATCACTTAATTATAATATATTAATAATATTTCAATAATTAACCCACCATAAAGAAATTAGGAATATTGCAATAAATGGATTTCAAATTTCGTCGATGTCCAATGAAAAACATGCATTTCCATTTTTGCAGATTTTTATTTTTATGCCTTATTTGCTCATTTACAGTAGCTGCTGTTTACACTATGTAGAAATTTCATGATGAATGGACCAACAGAAATGTCCCAAAACTGCCTGTATAAAAGTCTGGTTCCACAGACATACATTAAAGTTCACTGGGGTTTTTGCCCTCTCCTGTAAAGCTGCCATTTTGGAGATACATGTTTTACTTTGGACAGCGACGATGTATGACATATGTTAGCATATATATTTATTTAGCCCATCAGTGAAGTGAAACACCCACACACTAGGGGGCAGTGAGCACACTTGCCCGGAGCGGTGGATAGCCTTATCCATGGCGCCCGGGGAGCAGTTGGGGATTAGGTGTCTTGCTCAAGGGCACTTAAGTCTTTACTGTCAGCTCAGAGAATCGAACCGGCGACCCTCGGGTCACGAGGCTGGTTCCGTAACCTCCAGCCCCCTGAAATTAGCTGTAGTGTGTATCACAGGTGACGCCTGCTGGAATAAGCCCTTATTAACATCTACGCAGGGTTATGTCAGGGGTCGGGACACGCTGATGTAGCTGTGATGTAGCACCCAACTGTAAAGTGTTCCTGATCTCTCATATCTAGTTTGTTGCAAGACATGTACAGCGCCCTCCACAATTATTGGCACCCCTCGTTAAGATGTGTTCTTAGGCTTCTAATAAATTCTTTCTTTTTAAATAATATGGAACAACACTGCAAAAAACAGAAAATTTCCACATTAAGAAATCATTATTTTACATGAAATCATCTGTGCCACAATTATTGGCACCCCTGATGTTAATACTTTGCACGACCCCCTTTTGCCAACAAGACAGCACTTCATCTTCTCCTACAACATTTCACCAGAATACAGAGAGAGAGATCTTCCACCATTCCTCTTTACACATCTCTCTAAATCCTCCAGAGTCCTGGGTCCTCTCCTATGCACTCTCCTCTTCAGCTCACCCCACAGGTTTTCAATTGGGTTGAAGTCCGGGGATTGAGATGGCCATGGAATTACTGATTAAAGGTTCTGATCAACTTTATAAACTACAGTAGAAACGACAGAAATGCTTCAATTACATTTATCTTCTAGGAATTGTTAGGGGTGCCCATAATTGTGTAACAGGTGATTTTATGAAAAATAATAATTTCTTAGTCAGGGATTAATTTTTGTGTTACATTTTTTCATGTGTGTTACAGTTTTTTAGTGTGCGATTATACTTCTGCAAAATTGAATTTATTTAAGGCTTTTAACACATCTGAACGAGGGGTGCCAATAATTGTGGAGTGTGCTGTATGTGACATATACACTACCAGTCAAAGGTTTAGACATGGCCACTCGTACCCCGTGTCCTTATGTTTATTTTAATGCTTTACTACAGAATAAACGGGAATTAGGCAAAGGGCATTACACAAGGGCAAAGTTCCTGGATGCATGGCCGTCATCCATACAGCTGCTGGAACGTTTTGCCGGGTTCTGTGCTTGATACCGGCTGGGAGTCATTCCTCTTTAGGACTTTTTACAGAGTACAATTACATTAACCGCCATATAAGGCTGTGAGCCGTGTGAGTTCAGGGAAAAACAATCATTAGGCCACAAATCACCGCACGCAGCGCCGCCTGCTCACTACTGATTGTGTGTTTTCATATGAATCATATGTCTATTTCCCCATAAATCAGCACGGAACTGTCTGTCTGAACACAGATCCTCAGGTACTGACCAAACTGAAATTAGTTTGATGCTAGAAATTGATGATGGTGATCAGCTGAGTATAAAACAAAAGGTCTTACTCTGAGAACTTACTGGAGTTGACCTCAAGACACTACGGAACAATTCATCATTATTCATTCTGCCCCGACTTCGGAATACTTCAGCACTTATTAATCAGACACCCACACGACCCATGGGCTCCGAACAGTCGTGCACCACAATGCTGCTTCTTCCCAAAGAACCATTTGATTTATGCTCTATGCTCCTCGTGGGGCTGAAGAATAAGAAGTGCGGTCAAACTACGTATCGCAGTGACATGTAGGAAATAGGGTTTTGTGGTGCCGGAGACGATAAATGCCAAAAGTTATACAGGAAATAGCCGGATAGCTGGTTACCCACGGAGGAAGAATTTATGAGAGAGCAGTCGTGTCCACTGTTCCATGAAAACAGAGAAACAGCAAAATATTTATTCCCCAAAACTCCTGGAGTCCGTTAGTGTTCGCAGTGTATTCTGCTGCAGATTGTTCCAGTCAGGTCAGGTCTGGTTCACACGGGCCTAGTTCAATTATAATCAGTCATATCTCATAACAAACACTGCTGCATCACTGTCATTCTGCATATGAACCTGCTGCAGCCTTCAACACACATACCTCCAAGCAAACAAAGGTGCACCAAATAGTTGAGGACTTTTACAGGTGTGTTTGTGAAGGTGCCAGATTTTGTGTGGGAAGTTTAATGAGGATCGGAATTACAGGGAAAACACGCTGCACATTTCAGGAAATAACAGCTCAAAATAATAATCTGATAGTTTAATAGTCTGAGGTGGAAGAACTTGGCCACAAAACGAAGTTTTTATTTTTTAAGGTTCTATTTTTTAAGTTAAGCTTTAAGAGGAAAAATTAACTCTGTTCACAGAAAGTGCCAACTAGCTAATTAATGCTAGCTAAAAACTAACCACATTAACTAGCTCACTGGCTACCTAGCACTTACCTAGCTAGTCAAATAACTAATAATTGACTAAAATGCAGACTGGTTCCCTGGAGAACACCAAGGTTCTATGAAGCCAGAACGTAACCGGTTCAAGGACCAGGGTTCTTTTGTTTGAATAGGGGCCAGTGGTACAGTTTGTCCCATTGTTGTAATTCCCCTCCCGTCCACTAAGAGTCAGTATTACGGGGACCTGTTTTCAAGCTGGAAAGTTGAACCATGAGGCAGCATAGGAGGCTTAATGGAAGTGGTTTCTCCAGGCCCCGTATGCTCTACGATAAAACTCAGAAGGACGTTTGTCGACTCTGTGGATGGTTTACTGGTGTGGTTTGTTGGACAAAGCCCTCAGTCCTAGAGTTCCTAGGTTCACTGGCTCACTCAGTGGGAAGTTCTCCAGGTGGGACTCCAGGTGGGACTAACATGGGGACACAAATGGCTTGTTGACTGCTGCTGGAGTATGACACGGGCCCAAGACAGTCATCCCGGTGAGAGCTATCCAGCTGTTTATCCTGATTGGGTGTGTTTTGTTTGATCTGCCTTTGGTGGTAATGGGGGAGGTTCAGGTATTAGTAGACCGTGTTTAACACCCCTGTGGATGGTACTCTGTTAGTTTTGAATCCTGGGAACCTGGTTACACTAGTGTCGGTGTTTCCCAAACTCATTTTTGTTAAGCCAGCGTTAGAAGTCTCAAGTCAGCTTCCTATTGAGCAGCTTCTTCATGTTCCACCTTAAGTAGTGTAACAGGTGTGATTAGCTACTACAAACATTAGCAAATGGGATGAAATGATACTGACTTATTGGTTCTGTCCTGTCCGGAGAACCAGCGCTACCTCCTCACCCAGTCATGGTTTTGAACTCTCCATGAGGTTGGAGAATATCCTAATGAATGTTCCAGCATTAAAAGTATAATTAAGATGTGTTGATGGTGTAAATCAGCGTATCAGGGGGTCAGTATTGATTATTAATCTGGGTCTGAACCGAATTAACCTGAGAGCAGGAGCGAGTAGAGCGGGTCAAACCGAGCGGTGAACAGAAGGGCAAGATCTGTGGTGTTTCAGTGAGGATCAGATGATGAACTGAAAAAGCATCACAACCTACATTACATTTCTGTTCCTCTTTCTATGTGCCCTCGTCCTGTACTCTACCACACACGGGCAGAGTGTGCTGTTTGTGTGGGTTTTTAGGAATCTGCCAGTCTAATGATGTCAATTCATGTAGCAATGTTCATAAACTCCCCGGACAAAAACACGACTCCCCTTGTGTGTTTAAGGTGGTAGTACCTTCAGGCTCCTGCAGATGGCGCTGCACAAGGATGATGGGGCTATAAATCCCTGCAGGGTGTGAGTGACGGGATCCATAGATTGGGAAGAGGTGCTACAGTGCAGGGAATGTCTCGTTCCATGTGTGGAAAATGGCCCCAAAGCAGATGTTAATGATTGGCTAAAAGGAGTGACTGCATTTAGGCGTGCCAAAGACCATAGTGTGAAGGAAGTAGCTGAATCTGCAGGTGTATGGAAGCGTACGGTCATACGGGTCTACCAGCAGTGGATAAAATCCCAGTTCACAGGGAATTCTCCTCGGAATTGTACCAGGGAAGGCATCCACCAAATCTGGACCGACTGACCAATTCTTTGATGAACACTGATGTGGCTACATCCAGAAACGGTACAGTACATGCCCAAACCAGTCCCAGCTGGGATTACACACTGGTCAGTACGGATCAGTCACAGGGTGGTAATTTTTTGACTCTTTAACATGTGATTTTCTAGAAATAAATGTTTATAGGATAAAACTTCCTGGGTTTGGAACCTTTTGGATTACCACAGGAAGAGACGGGTACAGTTTTGGTAAACTCCCTTTGTTGATCTCATAGAGAAATTCCTCTTAATCCCAGAGTTCCTTATACAGGCATACCAGCATGGCTCCGACTACTAAATGACGGCATGACTTCAGTGGTCTGTGTATGTTAGCAGCAGGTCTCAGCCGTACAGGGTCATGGCACCATCTAGCACATAAACTCCTTCAGCCGTTTTGTGCCAGGCTGTTGCCATATGTATTGCCTTCTCTCTCTGGGGTCTGCTCCACATGGCGTTTCCACAGCATGCAAGTTTAGGGGTCAAATAGGACGTGCTGGCTTCCACACTAATGCTGACATTTGTTCGGTCTGCTGACAATCAGGCGTATACACACCAGCCCCAGTGGCACGACTCTGGCACACACCTGCAGTGGAGGCTTATGATGTCCTGCTCTGTGTGTGCTTTCAAGGCCGGATGGATGAGCGTAACAAGACACCTGAGAAGCGGCACAAGCCTCGTCCTTCTGAGCTGACACGCAGAGCGTTCTGTGGCTGTGTATTATGCTGCGGATGAATGCGGCAGGTTGTATTGAGATGGTGAAAAAATCACAGTAGACAATCCAGTTTACAGACCCTCCAGGTATATGTGCACGTAGTATGTGTCGGAAGCCTTCAGGATGTGTCCCAGTCGGGTCTGAAGTCCTCAGTAGAGAGACTCATTAATAGAAGCAGGAATTACATTCAGAGACGTGAATGTGGATGCTTGATATGCTATCATGGGAGGGCTAAGAAAACGTACAGACTGAGAAATGTTAGATTTATCAGAACAGTGAAACCTGAACGTTTGGTTAGTTTCTGTATGTTAAGTTCTATACCTTTCTGTTCTGGAATGTGAGTGCCTAAACATGGCTGCATTGCTAATGACAGGTTGTTAAGGATGTGTCTGAATATGCTGGTTAGGCTGATGGATGTTTGTGGAGGCTCACTGAGTTATAACACAACAACGTTTACCAAGCAAACCATAAGCTGACAACACAAAAGCGTTCAGGGAGAACACAACGCGAATACAAAAGTGAGTNTCAAATACGTTCTCGTGTTCTCGGTTTAGCTTTTGCCTTCTGTTTTGCCTTTGCATTGTGTTTTTGCTTTTGCGTTTGCATTCTCGCTTGTGCCTTTGTGCTCTTGGTTTCGCATTGGCAACCTCGTTTTTGCAATTGCGAAATTTCTGAAATGATCAACATGAATGTGAGTAAATAACCATTTTGACAATATGTCAAAGACGTCTATATAGCATGTTGCAAAGGCCTCACCGTTTATCATAACTCTCCAGAATGCTCTTTGAATCAATCCTTGATAAATAATTCCGATGGAATTCCAGTGCATTATCCTGCTGGGATATCCCATCATTGTGGGGGTACATGAAGCAGGCAAACGTAGCAGGCATCAGTGACGTGTTTAGGGAGACCAGTGGACCCAACCTATGCAGCCTGAAACAACTGGTAATGTGTCTCATCAGACCACGCCACATGTTGCCAGTCCTCTAGGGTCCAGTTAGCAACCTCACGAGCCCAGATGAGGTGCTGTGTGCGGTGTGGTGGTGTTAACAGAGACACTCTGGTGGGTCTTCTGCTCCCGTATCCCATGGAAGCTAAAGAACGCTGCACTGACCTGCGGGATATGCGTGTGGGGCTCCTGTATTGAATGTGGATGTGGTTTCTGTCAGAGTTGCTCGTCTGTTCACACGGACAGTTCTAGCCAGACGCCGCCGGTCACCATCATTAAGCACCCGTGGACGGCCACTGCGCTGTCCACTGTGGGTGGTAATGCTCTCTATGATGTATTCCCGGTACACACGTGACACTGTGGATCGGGTGATGGAATGTCCCATCCGTCTGGCTTCCACTATCATGCCTCATTTAAGCTCTGATAGTTCACGTCTCCTTGTCATGAGCACGCTGGCCAGTGTTCAACCTCACTCACAAGATAACACCTCACAGCTTATACAGGTGTGGGCGTTCCCAGGCCGTCCCCTGAGGTAACGCCCCCTCATCATCAATCTACATACTGACATCACATGATATGTAGCAGTGTGTAGATATACCTGAAGTTGCTGTGAGCAGCAGGAGAGCGGCATTACAGTCTGACTGCTTATGTCAGTAGCTGAACTGGCAGGATAAGTCAGAAACATTAAGCTGACAGGTTTTATTCATTTACTACAGGAAGGTCGGCACTTGAGTTGGTAGTCATTTAAGGTCAGGTCCAAGTCGAATCATAAGTCAGCCAACATGTGACTTGAGTGTGATTCGAGTCCCCGTCTCTGCAATGTGTGAAAGGAGATAATAGCATGTGCATTTCAAGTGTCCATGAATAATTCACACGGTGAGTGATGAAGGCAGTAGTCTCCCTACAGCTTCCCCAGCCTACACAATCACATACAGTGTTTTTGATGCATCAGAGTTAAACCAGGAGAAAACACAGCTCTCCATGAGCCTGGCAGCTTGGAACCCTCCGCCTGAGTCAGGCTGCACGGCGGCTGCAGCTCAGACAATAGAAACTGCCATCAGCTTTTTTCTGCTCGGTGTCACGGGCGCTTGTCCACGCAGCAAACTTTCTGCAGATGTAAATTGATTTCATGTGTGCCATGCTGTTGCCATGGTGATCAGGAAAAGAAAGAAAGGGTTATTTTTTTCCTCCCCCAGCAGTTTAGCAGAGGGTGAAGGTCTAATCCTGGAGCTGCAGAGAGAATGACATCACAGATGCAGCACCACCTTTTTTCTGAACGCTGGTTTATTTATTTATTTATTTATTTATTTATTTATTTTCCCACCTGTGCATGTAAGCAAGTCAATAAAACCAGCGCTGTGGCCTCCAGGCTGCTCTGTTATCCTAAACTCTGCTCCTGTCTTTCATTAAGGGTATGATACCTACACCGCGTGGTGGACCTCTCTGGGTTATTGATGATTATACAGGTTCATATGCATGGCTCTGGTTCTTCCTTTACCTTCCGCACACTGTTGATTTGCCTGCCTGTAAATCAGGTAGTCTTAAAGGAGCCAAAGTCTTAAAGGAACATTATTCAACCTGATCTTCATCTGCTGCATATGATTCATTACCCCAGTCAACAGCTCTAACACATTTCTGTACAGAGAGAAAGAACAGACAACCTGTTAACATAAACCATATACACATATACACACCTCATTAGGTGCACCTCCCTGTATCTACACTCTGTCCATCTCATCAGCTCCACTGACCATACAGGACACTCTGTAGTTGTACAGGTCCAGACTGTAGTCCATCTGTTTCTCTGTGTACTGTATTACCCTGTTCTTCAATGGTCAGGACCACCACAGAGCAGGTACTATGTGGGTGGTGGATCATTCTCAGCACTGCAGTGACACTGACGTGGTGGTGGTGTGTTAGTGTGTGTGGTGCTGGTGTGAGTGGATCAGACACAGCAGTGCTGCTGGACACCTCAGTGTCACTGCTGGACTGAGAATCATCCACCAACCAAAACTATCCAGCCAACAGCGTCCTGTGGGGCAGCGTCCTGTGACCACTGATGAAGGACTAGAGGATGACCAACACTGCACTGTGCAGCAGCAGATGAGCTATCGTCTCTGACTGTCCATCTACAAGGTGGACCAGCAAGCTACTGAAGCACACGGCCATTGGCTGCTGTTCTAAGCGTATTCTGAGTCGGCAGGTTCTGCTCCTTTCTAAGTACACAAAACCACACTGTAATTGTGTTAATTAGACCATACCATCCAGATGCGGTGGATTAGAGATTAGGCTGATCAAAGCCCGGGAATTCCTTTAATGCGGCGCAAGAGCAGCTCGCCCCCAGTGGTGCCCTCCCCCAAAATAAGCCTCACCCAAGGCTGCCACTCTCAGTACGTTATGCTTTGTCTCCAGCCTGCTGTTACAGTATGACAAATATAAACAGGAATTAATTTTCCCCCAACAGACCATTGCCAGATTTGCTTGCTGATTAGCGGGTCCCTTGTTCTCCCCCACTCCTATTACATTAATGCCGACAAAATTAATTTCGTTTCATTAGGATGATGAGATGAGAGAAATTAATTAATCAGCCTATTCATAGACCGAGAGCGGCGGACTCTCGTGAATATCGCCTTGCCTAGCTTTGCTTTTCTTATTGGGAGCTATTGTTCCAGGATTACTGGTGTTAAAGGAATAAAAGATTCCGACCTAATCTACGTCTCCGCCACATCTGTAGCACGCCATTGACTACCGCAGACAATGATGTGCACACCTCTCCCTGTTCTCACGCACAACCTCCTGTATAAAGCTGGATTATAATGGGAAAGTCTGATTGCGGTGAATGAGTGTTGGAATCTGGGATTGTATCAGATAGGAAGTGTTAGCTGTGATGACTCGTATTCTTTTGTGAGGTCAGTTGTGATTAATCACGTCTGTCTTGTTTGCTCAGATGTGACCTTGAAGCTGCTATAGAGGCATTTATTCAGTTTAAACTGTTCTCTGATGTTCTACATAGAAGGTATGTGACTTTGTTCCCCTAGATGTGGTTCTACACTGTGCCCATTGACCCTATGGCCTGGTTCTAGAATGAAACGAGCCGTTTCATGAATAATTAGTTGAGCTCTGCTCTTATTGGCTGGTTTACAGCGAGACCCCGCCCACGATAATCACACAGAAGCACCATGTGGAAACAGACTAAATATAATGAGCCTCTGTGTAAATAAGCTCCGCCCTCATACTACTTGGTTAGTGATGCTAGTTACTTGGAACTAATGCTAGTAGCTAACATTCCCTATACTATACTACATCACCTGGCAAACACGGATACAATCATACAGCATGACTGCTACTTACAGGCTGCTGTTGAGGTTGTGATGCTAATAAAGGTGGAGCTGCTCCTCTCTTCGGTCTCTTCAGGGTCAGACGCTGAGCGGAGCTGCTCCATATTGTCCAAGAGTTTGGGAACCTGTCCAGAGTGAAGTGTGCAGAGCAAACTAACAGCTTGGAATTGGAGTTTTTCAAGATCCTTCTAAAGATGTCTTCCTTGTCTTCCTGCTCATCAAACTTTCCGTTCCACCTTAAATGTCTGGTGCTATGGTACCATGTCTTTGTGGTGGACGNATAAGCTCCGCCCTCATACTATTTAGTTAGCTGTGCTAGTTACTTGGCGCTAATGCTAGTAGCTAACGTTACCGGTACTAGCTACTGGCTTTCCATCTGGACATCAACACACTGTAGACTAAAGCTGTTCCTCACTATGGAGCCCTCAGTTTAAGATGATCTGCTTTAACCGGCATACACGGATACAATCACACAACATGGCTGCTACTTACAGGATGGGGTTGTGATGGATGGATGGCTTGTGTCTTCAGGGTCAAACGCTAACCGGAGCTGCTCCACATTGTCCAAGAGCTTGGGAAACCGTCCGGAAGTTCCTATTCACCAGCTTGTTTTGGGAATTTCCCGTTCCACCTTAAATGGTCCTGCAGTTACATGGTCCAGTTGTACACGCTGTAGCATTTATGGTGGAACGGAACATTGGATTGAGAAGCTGGTGAACAGGAAGCAACTTCAGCCTGCCTTAAAGATGAATATCAGCCATGCTCAGTCAGAATTCCCTGGAAGAGGTATGAAAAGTTCCGACATCCCCTTCTCGGCCTTGAAAGTACATGTTTACCTAGCCTGACATCCATACAAGCTGCAGCATTTAAGGTGGAATGGAATGTTGGACTAAGAAGCTTGGCAAGCAGGAAGTTGAACTTCAGCTGGGTTCTTTGGGAAGGGAATGAAAAGTGCCGACAT
>CM067484.1:1083119-1099630 GCA_034552555.1 Semaprochilodus insignis | reverse complement strand
TATATATATATATATATATGTATTTTTTTGAGACTTTATTATAAGATCATCTAACTTATTTCCAGACATTGTTTTAAGTGCATTTTACTTATTTCCAGTTATCTTTCTACTGGTTTTAGGTCATTTTTATATTTAAATTATGTATAAATTATAGTAAGTCAAATTCCACTTCAAGTCGAATTCTTAGTGGCAGATAATCTTTCATTTTTAAAAATTGGCTTACTAAAATCATTTTAAACAAATCAAAACTAGAGTAAGTTAAATATGTTTAATAATCTTAAAATTACTTTGTAACTAATTGAGATTTTTAAGCTACATGAAGTAGACATAAGATTATCATCATTTATTATTATCATTTATGTGGTGATATAATTTTATTGCAGTGTAGTGATGCCCTCCACACCAGGCTGGGGTTTGATTCCCTACCAATTTGACCACACCATGTTATACTAATAGGAGAAGGAGAAATTCCTAACACTCCATTTGCCTGTGACATTTTGTCATCTGTGGTTGGTGTAGCTCAGCGGGTAACACCACTACCCACCAGGGAGACACCACCACATGTGGGAGACCGGGGTTCAAATCCTGGTCTGGGTAACTATGCTGTGCTACACCAATAAGAGTCCTTGGGCAAGACTCCTAACACTACATTGGCCTACCTGTAATATGATTAACCTTGTAAGTCGCTCTGGATAAGAGCGTCAGCTAAATGCCATAAATGTAAATGTAAATGATTATACTGTATGTTGCTTTGATGTATGAATGTTACAGTACTTGTTACCTGAAAGTCCTCGGACAATAAACTGCAAGCAGGTAAAATGATCTTGTATCGGTTTATATATCTTAGAATTCTCGTTGTAAGATTGTTTTACTTGTTTCCAGGTATTTTTGCTTGTGTTAAGTGATTTTCTGTACAGACAAATTTTCTTACTATACTGGCAGATACTTCATTTAGACACATGCTTGCAACAGGCCAAGCTGACTCACTAAAATCATGTAAAATAAGAATAAACTATCTGGAAATAAGATAAATAATCTTAAAATTAGTTTACAACACTCTCAGAATGAGAATTAAGACATATCTACTGAATATAGAATAAGATAAAACTAAGATTATATATCTTTTTCCTTATGTATATTTTTTACTTGTTTTAAGTGATTTTAGTAAGTTTAGTATTTTAGTCATTTTAGATAGTTTGGCCTGTTTTAAACTAATTTCCCCAAATAAGTTAAATTATCTGCCAACATAATGAGAGAATCTGACTACTGAAATTATTTAAAACAAGTAAAAATATTGAAGTACAAATTTCACCACTATACTGGCAGATGCTTAACTTAGACAAACAGGCCAAACTGACTTACTAAAACCATGTAAAAAAGAGAGAGAGAGAGAACTGTCTGGAAATAAGATAAAATAAAAAAAAAAAATATATATATATATATATATTCTTATTAATTAATCTTATTAATATTAAATTTAGTTTACAACAATCTCAGAATGAGAATTAAGATATATTTACTCAGTATAGGCTAAATCTAAGATTTCTATTTTATTTCCAGATTTTTTTTTTATTTTAGTTATTTTAATTTTCTCACTATATTCCCAGATAATTTGGCCTGTTTAAAGCTGATTTCCATAAATAAGCAAAATTATCTGCAAATATACTGAGAGAATTTGACTACTGAAATTATTTAAAACAAGTAAAAGTATCTGGAAATAAAAAGTTAAATAATCTTAAAATGAGTTTACAACAATGTATAATCTAGATATAAACTAATTTTACTTGCCAAGTTCTGATTTTGTGCAGTGTAGTGTAAGACGTGTTTACCTGCGGTTCTCCTCAGTCCAAAATAAAGCCTACTGTGTGCCTGTCACGGCCTGTACAGCACGCCCGTTTCCCCCTTCCGCTCCTCATCACTTCTCCTGATTCAGGCTCCGTTAATTAGATACCTCACATCGGTAACCCAATCACAGTCATTAGTGATGTGGATTCCTTTCAGAGGAGGCCCGTTAGGTACATATCAGGATGCTCAGCCTTGTGTCCGAGGCAAAAGCTCATTAGAGGAAAAGGAATCCGGGACCGTCGATATTTCCGTCAGCTTGTGTTAGTGTTCACCAGGACAGACCAGTTTACACACTGACCGTGTACGATGATGTCAGCTCTGCTTTGGACCTGGAATGTAGTGGGTTTCTGTGTTCCCAAACGGGGGCTGGATCTTAGGCTGTGTCCAGACAAATCAGAGACCACCATCCGCACTGGTACTGGAAAATGATCCAACTGGATTCGCGTGTCCAGACATCACCAACCTATCTGCATGGGTTGTTGTGGTAATGACGTAGATGTCAGTAACTGTGTAGCTACAATGATGACATGGATTCCAAACGCAGATGCAGCAGAGGTGGAGGTGCATTGGTGTAGCAACTGGGTGGAATTGCAAACAGAGCAGCAAATCAGAGAACCTTCACTGGTCTGAGCTTTCATCTCGTCGGAGCATGACTATGGACTTGATGCTGTTGTGCTCTGTTGCATTGCGACCATGGAAATCCAGAAGTCTCAGAGCGTCCAGACTGGGGTGCATCTAAAAGTAGGATTGGATCTGCATTTCAAAAGCACCTCCAAAATGTTTGATGTGCTTTTTTTTGCTGTCCAGTCTATTAAAAATGGCACAAATGGCAAATAGTTCAGAATTCAGAATTAAACAAATAAATTAATATGCCATAAAGAGATTTGCACTGTGCCAAAAAAAAAATAATAAATAAAAATTGGGAAAGCAAAGTGATCTTATATGTAGTGGTTATGTCTTAAAATTCAAATTCTCAAATTGTTTTTTTTTTTTTTTTTTACTATTTCATGTTTTAAGTGATTTTAATAAGGCAAATTTTGTCACTATATTGGCAGATCATTTTTCTTATTTTAAGAAACAGACTAAATTATCTGCGAGTATAGTGAGAAAATGTGACATACTAAAAGCACTTACAACTAGTTTTTGAAATAAGTAAAATAATATTAAAATGAGCTACAACAATCTGAAAATGAGAACTGTAAGACGTATAAAGTAGATGTGAGATCATTTTACCTGCCAAGAGTTTTTGCAGCGTGTGCTGGCAGGCTAGACGAGGGCTTAGCACACTCTAGCTGGACTGTGGTAACTGCAACTCTGCATGTCTGTAATCCCTGCAAACACGATTCACAATAAAGAGTCCAAACAGGGTTCTTTGGTGCGACGCTATTCCCACTGGGCAATAGTTCTATACCCATTAAAGGGTTTCCCGTCCTGGCTAACGCCCATAACAAAAGAAAACAAACAAATGAAGGACAGTACAGGATCTCCAAGCCCCGAGCACGAGAGACAACGTCTTCTCTGGCATTCCCAAAAATCCAGCTGAAGATCCAGAGAAAACCGTACAGGAATTCCTAATTACCAAACTAAAACTTCCACTTGATGCAGCTAAGGACATGACATTCCACCGCGCCCACCGCCTCGGAGCAAAACACGTTCAAAATATATATGTAAACGTAAAATAAAGGTCCAGGACCCGTCGTCGGCAATCACGGGCAAAGGAAAAGAACTGAGAGGAACCAACTACAGCATCAGTGATCAGTTCCCTCTCGGAATTCTAGACCAACACAAAAATAAGAAAACAGCCAATCAGAGAAGGAAAAGGAGCTGTACGATCTGTGGATAAATTGTATGTAGATGGACAATTATTCAGAGACGTGACACGTGGCTATAGATGAAAACCAGATAAAAACAGACTGACTAATCAGACCAACCCCTAATCAGACCAACCCGGATGATTCATCCAGTCCTATTACATAACTGACCGACTGACAACCAAAAGGGATTCTTACTTACTGACACTGTCTATTTAAGCTACTCTATCTATCTATCTGTCTATCTGTCTATCTGTCTATCTATCTATCTGTCTATCTATCTATCTATCTGTCTATCTATCTGTCTATCTGTCTATCTATCTATCTGTCTATCTATCTGTCTATCTATCTATCTATCTGTCTATCTATCTGTCTATCTATCTGTCTATCTATCTGTCTATCTATCTATCTATCTGTCTATCTGTCTATCTATCTATCTGTCTATCTATCTATCTATCTGTCTATCTATCTGTCTATCTNAAAGGAGCTGTACGATCTGTGGATAAATTGTATGTAGATGGACAATTATTCAGAGACGTGACACGTGGCTATAGATGAAAACCAGATAAAAACAGACTGACTAATCAGACCAACCCGGATGATTCATCCAGTCCTATTATATAACTGACCGACTGACAACCAAAAGGGATTCTTACTTACTGACAGTGTCTATTTAAGCTACTCTATCTATCTATCTATCTATCTATCTATCTATCTGTCTATCTCTGTCTGTCTGTCCTGTAAATGTAAATAGCCTTTTACTTTGTGTGGTGCTGGTGTGAGTGGATCAGACACAGCAGTGCTGCTGGACTGAGAATCGTCCACCAACCAAAACTATCCAGCCAACAGCGTCCTGTGGGCGGCGTCCTGTGGGCAGCATCCTGTGGGCAGCGTCCTGTGGGCAGCGTCCTGTGGGCAGTGTCCTGTGGGCAGTGTTCTGTGACCACTGATGAAGGACTAGAGGATGACCAACACTGCACTGTGCAGCAACAGATGAGCTATCGTCTCTGACTGTACATCTACAAGGTGGACCAGCAAGGTAGGAGTGTCTAATAGAGTGGACAGTGAGTGGACACAGTGTTTAAACACTCCAGCAGCACTGCTGTGTCTGATCCACTCACACCAGCACCACACACTAACACACCACCACCACGTCAGTGTCACTGCAGTGCTGAGAATGATCCACCACCCACATAGTACCTGCTCTGTGGTGGTCCTGTGGGGGTCCTGACCATTGAAGAACAGGGTAATACAGTATACAGAGAAACAGATGGACTACAGTCTGGACCTGTACAACTACAGAGTGTCCTGTATGGTCAGTGGAGCTGATGGAGTGGACACTGGGTGTAGATGTACGGTGGTGGATCTAGAGTTTGGGGTCTGAGCTAGGTTATTCTGCGTTTGGTGTCTTTACAAGAGTTGCAACAGCATTGAGGTCGTGTCATTACATAGCAACTGCCACCCACAAAGAACCGGCACAGTGGAACCGAGGCAGGTCATGTCATCCTGGCAGGAATACAAGCAGATTCAGAATTCCCATATGGAGGATCCTCCCAAAGGCAGCAGGTCAAAAGCTGCATGAAGGAAGCTGGAAGGACTGAGCTTCAGGAATTCTGATCATGGGTCAGAGGGAGAGTCTGCTGGATGAGGATTGGTGGGGGTGTGGGTGTGTGTGTGTGAGCGCGTGTGTGTGTGAGACTATATTCACTAATGCTTCACACATCTGTTCAGCAGCAGAGGACGTGCAAGGCATAATCTCACACCTGCTGCTGGTGGGAGCTCAGACGCTCACAGCTGGTACAGATCACCAGTGCCACCATCCACCACGGCTCACTCCAGACTTCAATTATAGCAGAGGTAAATTATACCCACCCTTCTACATATTCATGTCATTCCACCAGAACAATTAGCATCCATGGTAAAGAGATGGGTAGAGTCAAAACACTGTGATACACATGACGTACACCGTTCAGTTTCTGAATAATCACAGTAACACTTAATTCTGCAGCTATACACCACAAAATCTACGATTTTGGCAAATGAAATGACCTTATATCTAGTTGACATGCCTTAAACTGAGCTTACAACAAGTTTAAAATGAGATTTTTAAGACTATTCCGTCTATTTCCAGATATTCTTTTTACTTGTTTGTATTTTGCATTTTGCATGTTGCATATTTTAAGATGTTTGCTTGAAATGGGCCAAATTATCTGCCAATAAAGTGAGAAAATTTGGCCTAATAAGATCACTGTAAATAAGTACACACATCGGGAAATAAATAACCTTATAATAAGCTTAAAACATCCAAAAATGAGAAATATAAGATACTTTTACTTCCCAATGTGTCATTTTATGCAGTGTAAGAATCCTAAAACAGCATTAATCATAACACATTACATAGTTACATAGGTGATGGGGCTATAAATCCCTGTGGGGTGAGAGTGACGGGATCCATAGATTGGGAAGAGGTGCTACAGTGCAGGGAATGTCTCGTTCCACGTGTGGAAAATGGCTCCAGAGCAGATGTTAATGATTGGCTAAAAGGAGTGACTGCATTTGGGCGTGCCAAAGACCATAGTGTGAAGGAAGTAGCTGGATCTGCAGGTGTATGGAAGCGTACGGTCATACGGGTCTACCAGCAGTGGATAAAATCCCAGTCTACAGGGAATTCTCCTCGGAATTGTGCCAGGGAAGGCATCCACCAAATCTGGACCAACTGACCAATTCTTTGATGTTGATGTGGCTACATCCAGAAACTTGTCCAGTACATGCCCCGTCCAATCCCAGCTGCTATTGGTGCTGGTGGAGGTGTTACACACTGGTAGGTACGGATCAGTCACAGGGGTACCTGGAAGTGAAACAGACAGAGGGTGACATTTAGCCTAGTACTGTAAATACTCAACACACACACACACACACACACACACACACACACACACACACACACACACACACTCCTTATCACTCCAGTCACATATAACTGACCGAATGACCAAAGCGTTCACATACACAGGGTCTGATTGTGGAAATGATACTGGGTGAAGAAGGGAGAGGGGGAAACAGAGCCAAGTGTTCAGCAGGTGCTGTGTCACACTTTACTGCTGCCCATCCACCTGAGATAACTGCTCTGAGGAGGGTCCCATCATTTTATCAAACCATTTCATCTCTTCCTGCTTCCTTTGCTCCAGAACGCCTCCAGCCAGGGAGAGCAGGGAGCGTAAAGAGGGAGACAGACAGACGGAGGAAGAGTGAGATGTTCTTCATGGAGTGGCAGCAGCACATGAAAAATGCATCTGTCCCACTTTCGGGGGCCGCACAATTAATCTAATGTTTCTCGGGCAATCCTGTTACTCAGCTCCTAATCCTGCTCCAAGTGGCAGACTTCTAGCTGGGTCTTAGAGGGAGAGCTGAGGATTACAGAGGCACGGATAAGAAGACCGAGCGCACCCTGTCTGTCCTTACCCACCGCTGAGCAGGCACAGGCAGCGGAGTGTCTACAGAGAATGGGCGGTGGAGGTGTGGGGATGTGAAGGCTGGCGTGTATGTAGGTCTGTGCTGGTCGCCTCTCGACTCCTCCTATTACAGCAGAGTTATAGTATAGCCAGTTTTCCAGGTATCCCTGCGCAGAATCCGTCAGGATGACTGGGATTAGAAGCAGTAAGGCATGAAAGACCACAATTTACACTGACCCATACAGGCAAGGCACTGTGCAGGCTGGTGGTGGTTCCATACTGGTGTGGGGTGTTCTCATGGCATGGGTTGGGTCCACTGGTCCGCCTAAACACGTTTCACTGCTTGGAGACTATTTGGATTCAGGGGCATTCTGGAGGGTTCTGATAAATGGTGTGGCCTGGATGTTCAACAGACATGAGCCCAATCGAGGTATTCCACTATCATGCCTTGTTAGGACTCCGATAATTCCCATCTCCTTGCCATGAGCACGCTGGCCAGTGTTCAAGATCACACCTCACAGCTTATACAGGTGTGAGCGTTCCCAAGCTGAGGTAACACCCCTTCATCGTCAGGTTAAAGACATGGAGAAGATCAGGTTTATGAACCTAGCACAGCAACAGCACTGAAATCAGTTCATTTTTTTGCTAGCTAGTTAGGATTTTGTCGTTTTGGGGGCCGCCTAGTGTCTCGGAATCCTGTGCACCTGGTCATAAAGCTCATGGAATAACCACGGCCTGTTTTTGTTTCCCTAACCTGAAAAGACGACATATAAAATCCCATAGTTCATCTGCAGTCCATCCATTATAGACAGATTTAAATTAAACTGCTTTTTAATGTTCCTGTCATTTCACACACAAAGTTCTGGAATACCGAACCACTACAGTGTCTATCACACACGTACAGGAGCAAATCCGCCCGTATTCCCAGAAATACTCTTTCTCAGAACAGAGAATGGGTGTACTGTTGCTTTGCATGCAGTGCCATTCATACCGTATACAGTCTAACACTAGATTCTGTATTCCATAGTCAAGGCGACATGATAGCGCACCCAAGTGTTTACTTTCCCTCGCTGTGTTCTGTATTCAGTGTCAACAAAAATGAATAAGTAGAAGAGATTCTGAGAAAACGACCAGTGTTTTATTCAGCCCAGCTATACGTAACGTATGTACTGTGTCCTTGTTAAAGCAGCCGTCCTTGGCCTTGAACCACTTAATAATTTAGACTTACTGTCGTTAGACTTCAACAGTATTAACATTACCCAGAACATATAGTCGTTTGCAGAGGTTTGGGCGCCTGTGGTTAAATGCCATCTCGTGGTAAAATGTCTAAGTGCAAATAAGTTAACACACCCTCTACAGAGACACACTTCAGCACAATTCAGTGCACAATTAAAGTTTTGGCACATTCGTTATGGCACGTTAATCAGCTCACCGGACAAGAAACGAGTCCCCTGTGACTGAACCGCACCTACCAGTGTGTAGTTCCTCCATGAGCACCAATAACAGTGACTGGATTTGGCATCATCAATGTTCAGACACTCTTACATCAAAGAATTGGTCAGTTGGTCCAGATTTGGTGGATGCCTTCCTTCTCTGGCACAATTCCAAGGAGAATTCCCTGTAGACTGGGATTTTATCCACTGCTGGTAGACCCGTATGACCGTACGCTTCCATACACCTGCAGATTCAGCTACTTCCTTCACACTATGGTCTTTGGCACGCCCAAATGCAGTCACTCCTTTTAGCCAATCATTAACATCTGCTCTGGAGCCATTTTCCACACATGGAACGAGACATTCCCTGTTTAAATGTTTTTACCATTCGGCATAGAACACAGCAAGACTGAGCATCACCTGCACCGTAAACTCTGAGTGGCCGTCTTAGAGTTTTGTTGTTAACTGTCTAACGGAGATTTATTGTCCCAGATTCAGCAGCTGTGAATGAGACTAAATAGCACCTTGACTGTGGGTCTCCTCCACCTTTCCCTTTTTATCATCCCATCATGTCTTCTGCCATTATTTATTGCCGAGCTCGCAGCCTCCGAGAGATATTTATGCAGCAGGAGCCCTCCCACCACCGTCGCCACCGCTACCCCCTGCCTGGCTGCTCAATCGGCCTTCATCTCTCTCGCTTTGCTGGTGCTTCTGTGCTGTTACATACTTTACAGAATTCCCCAGAAGCAGCCGCAAGTGTTCCACACCATCTGTCTCCAAATGTCAGAGGACGTCTTCATAATTCAAGGTAACTTAATGGACAGTGTCAGTACCGCGTTACGCTGCATTGCGACTTATGCTGAAATTGAGAGAGAGAGAATTCTAGAACGACGGAATTCTGTTTCTATTCGAAGGTGTATTTTAGGATTTGAGCGTATGAAAAGCCATCATGGCACCCACAGCATAAAATGATTATATTAAGAGTTGCCAGTACATTTTCCCCACCTCCCTGATGCTGTGAGTGGAGTGGGCTGGAGGGCTCACTAGTATAAAGCTAAGAGTAATTGTTGTGTGCGAGCGTAGGTGGGCAGGGATAACGTCAAAGCAAAAGGCCATCCACCACAACAGACCTGGTGATTAACGGCCTCAGGATGGTGTGTCGTTTTATTTGTCCATTCCTTTTTTCCCTCGCTACCCTGTGGTTTTGTCTTCCTTCTGAAATGTCTTCATGCCCTGCGGGGGAGGCACACAGCTGGCGGAAAAATGAAGGGAGAGATAGAGGACATACATGTACCACTCTGTGAAGGATGGTGATACTAGGTAAGAGCGTTTGACTAGCGACTTGAACAGTAACCACTTTATAACAGATGTGTTACTCCATGCTGAAGGTCTTTGTCTGCAGTCTTGGTTTTCATTGAATGCCCATTCAGTCCTTGTCCTTCTAGACTGTCCCTCGTCTCTGCATAGGACACTCCACCCACAGCACCATGTGTGCCACCTGATATGGACCGTCCCACCGAATTACCTCAGTAGGAGTTGAAATGTTCCCAACAGGTAGTACAGTACAAATGATGCTCTTTACTGGTTTAGCTGCTGGCCAGCATGGTCAATCTGGTTTAGCTTATTCCTTCTACTGAAGCTTTTATTCAGATGACTGGCAGGTGGCGTAGATCTACTTCCATGCAGCTCAAATGCAAACTCTCATTAAAGCTAAGTTGGACATACCAAATATTACAATTTCTGAAATGGGAATATTTAAGTTTTTATTTTTTCATTTAAATTGAGTAATATTAAATTGCAATATTTTGCACTTGCAATTGGACCTTATCACTGTACCTGACTTAGCCAGCAGCCACGATTGTGGGCATTCAGCGAGCAGTGATGCCCTCCATGAGTCATCCTGTTGGCAGACGGCTGCACCACGCAGGACTACATGCACACAGACCGTTACCATGACTGTCCTTAACACCACGTCACCGTCACCAAAGACTGCAATGGTGTCGTACCAGACTGTCATGGAGTGACTCAGAACGGCAGCGGGTCATCTTCAGTGACGAGTCCCGCTTTTGTCTTGGTGGAGACGACCAACGAATCCGTGTGTGGAGGCACCGTGGTCAGCACCAAGATGAACGGTCTGTTGTCACACATCACACGTCCAGAAGGCCTGGTGTCACTCCACCTCCACCCCTACCGCACCATCTGCAGGAACTGTGTGAGGATATTCAAGCTGCATGGGATGGATTATCACAGGACACCATTAGGAACCTCTACAGCTCCATGCCGAGACGTCTGGCGTGTTGGGTTAGCACACTGTGACGACAACAAGGCTTTTTGTTTAGGTGCAGGATATAGAGACCCTGGACTGATAAACCCACTTACTTCCACCTTATTAATTCCTCATTTCTACCTGGTTTAAGGAGTGAGTTTTGCTGGAGGTGTTTAGTAATGTCTTTGTCTGTCTTTGTCGTTCGTTGTTGCTGTTCAGCTTTCATCTGTTGGTACAGTAACACTTTTGTCTTCTCAGGTGGTTTCAGAAGGACTCTGTCTACACGGACGTGAATAAACACAGCTCACACCTACGTCCTACTGTAATGGGATCTCTCATCATCATCAGAGTAGCTGGTCCCAGCCACCCCGAGCAACAGAACCCACAGATCTCTCTGCTAGAAGTTAGTCTGACTCTGCCCTCCATCATAGACATGTTTCAACTGCCACTTTCCCACAAGGAGGTGGTTTTGCAAAGGAGATGCAGATTTCCCACCTCCTCTCCTCGTCCTCACACTCCCTCTCACACACTCACCCGCTCGCTCCCACTTGACAGCGGCACTTAATTTCAACATAAAGGTCCTTCGTAGACCATTCAAGGAACGAGTTATGGATTTTGCCATGCACGTTGCAGCAAAGAGCTAATAAGCCAACTGCTCTCCGAGTGTATGGGCGGATTGGTGAATGCAGAGCCTGGAATATAAGAGTCATCTCAGAGTGTTGGCTCACTTCGATTTGGAGCAGAAAAGGGGGAGGAATGTAGGACGGCCCTTCATCCCGCTGAAGGGGAAGATATAATTTAGATGGATTACGCCATAGCACCTCTGTTAGATGTCTGAGGGGCATCATCGATCTCTGTCAGTTTACATAACATTGATAAACCTTTTAGTCACGCGGGTGACGGTTGTGGTGTGATGAAGAGGCCGAGGAGATGATCCATCCCAGGGAAAGAGTCTACATAAACATTTACCAGTCAGTGCATTTTCTTCCCGCCATGAAAAGGGAGCGTGCGGCGTGCAGCCTGCTGTCGGCGTAAGTACCTGTAGGCAGATGTGAATCATTGCTCTCTTGAGAGCCGGGCTCGGAAATCAATAAAATGCAAGGCGACACGCGGGAGGATCGCCGCGTTCCTCGGGTCTGGAAGGATAAAGCAGTGAGTTTTAACTATTATCCGACTGGGTAAAGGTGCAACGGCGCCTCTGTGTATTGGCAGGGCGCGTCCACGGAAGTATATGTATCCTTCACGCCCCCATGGAGGTGCCCCTATCTCCTGTATGACTGTTTCTCAAGCTCATCTCCTCCGAGGGGAGGGAGAGGGGGGCCTAGCCAGGCTCGGAGAGAGAGCAGGCAGGATTGTGAGTGATTGCAGGGAGCCTATAGGGATCTGGGTGCAGTGTGTGTGTGTGTGTGTGTGTGTGTGTGTGTGTGTGTGTCTGTCTCTGCTGGAGCTTTAGTAGAGAGGATAGAGAATCTTTCTGGGGCACAAACAGTCCCCCACTGGCCCCATTCTTCTCTCCTGTGGCGCAGCTGTGGTTTCGCCTCCAAAGCTGGCTTCTGGGTTCCTCAGCTTTATGAGAGATGTTCTGCAAAGGGAATTCCAAAACCTCTGCATTATTAAACGGTTAAGAAGTAAACAATTCCGAGCGGTTTAGTGGGAAAGGCTTCATTCTAGAGACTGATCTGTTCACAGCAGTGATGATTGGAGACATTTTTCGGAATGTCGAAAGTCATTCAGATTGATTACCTTCCTCTCAGTGGCGGTGATGGGAACCAGGGGTTGTGTAGCTACAGCACAAATATGCTCATTAGTGATTGTGTAATGTGAAACACGGTTGTTATCGGATTTCTTCTTTTTCTTCTTCTTAGTTTTTTGAGATACGTACACCGTTCTACGTCCAAATCGTTCTGTCTGATCGGGAACAGTGTTCATGTATTCAGCTCCGACTTGTAGCTTTAGGAAAAGCTCTGAAAAATTCTGAATTCTTTTCCCCATATGGAATGAGTGGGTTGGAAAAGTACACACCCATCTACTGTACATCTGATGAGCACAAGTTCAGTGTTGGTCTGACCAACACTTGTTGTCCATCCCTCGTTCCTCCCATGGACTCCCATTCATCTTCTCCCCCTTTCACACTCTGTTGTTTCCTTTAACCTACAGACACCAAACTGCATGTACTCACTCAGGACAGACCCCCTAATCCACAGCCATACTGACCCACACTCCTCTATCTGACGTTTATTCATCCCTCATTCCACCCATAGACTTCTATTCATTTTAGTAACACCTTGCAACACCATAGCAACCACCTGGTATAGCATAGCAACTGACTAGCAACACCACAGCAACCATTTGGGATACAATTTCAACTTTGTCTATGTTTGTATCTTTTCTTCCAGACTGACGTTCCGGTTTTAGGGTGTTGGGTCGACACAGGACTGCAATGACTGTCGACAGACCGAATGGGCAGATCGGGCTCCTCTTTAAGGTCCTCGTCTGATTAATGTTCTCGCCAGTGTCTTCCACTGTCTTTGTGGTGTATGTACATTTCGTAAGTTTGTTACTGCACTGCAAAACATGAGATCTTAGCAGGTAAAATGATCTTATATCTTGTTCATATACCTTACAATTCTCATTTTGAGGCTGTTGGAAGTTCAGTTTAAGGTTATTTGTTTTATTCTTAGAAATGTCCTCACTATTCCGGCAGATAACTTTACTTATTTTAGGAAAATTAGCTTAGAACAGGTCAAATTATCTGTTAATATAGTGAGAAAATTGGGCTTAAATCATTTAAATTAAGTGAAAAATATCTGGAAATAAGTACATTATAAGCCTACAACAATCTCAATATGAGAACTGTAAGATATATTAACCAGCTATAAATCATTTTACAGTGAGGACCTGTCCCTGCTAATGCTCTTGTTGGTAAATGCAATCAAATGCTCACAACAGTGTTCCAAAGTATTTAAAAAAATAAAATAAGTAAATAAGTAAAATGATCTAATATCTAGTTAATATATTTAGTTAGAATATCTCAGATTTAAGATTACTTTAATTATGTAATTGTACTTTATTGTGTTAGGTATTTTTTTAAGCCAGATGTTCTCACTTCATTGACAGATAATTTGACCTAAAATAAATGTGTAAAATTATCTGCCAATGTAGTAAAATAATTGACTTACTAAAACAAATAATAAGTAAATAGCAAAGTTACATTATCTCAAAATGACCTTAAACAGTCTCAGAATGAGAATTTTAAGATATATTAAGTAATAATAATAAGATAATTTTACTTGCCAAATCACTCATTTATTTGCTGTGTATGTATTACCTAAGGGCTGCCATGTTTTGGCCGACCGACATGTTAAATTACTATATATATTTACTAAATTGTTACGGGGGTTTGGGTTGAGCTCTCCTTTTCTCCTGTTTATACTATTATTACTAGGTGCATTTTGAATAAGGGAAGGAAGTTTTGGTGTGGTTAGTTATTTTGTGTGTTGTTTTGGCTCAAAGTTTGTATCTATCTAAAGGTTGTAAGTATCAGAATGTTTTAACTGTCCAAAGTTTGTAACTGTCGTGTGTGTATGGAACTTTAACCGGGTCTTAAATTACTTTCCAAATAACCAAGACAACAGAAACAATAAAAAGGGAATTCCTTTGTGTTTATCTGATTTTGTTATGCTGGCCTTTTTTGTTGTTGTGCCAGCCAAATTTGCTCACTATATTGGTAAACTCAAGCTAATCTGAAATTAGCTTGAAACAGGCAAATTTATACACCAATAATCAAAAATGTTCTTACTAAAATCACTTAAAACAAGTAAAAAAAGAGGAAATAAGATCATTCATATTCAGAATGTATCTTCAGTTTGATTTAGAATTTAGATTTAAGTTTGTAACTATCCAAAGTTTGTAATTATCCGAAATTTGCTTGAAACAGGCCAAATTATCTACCAATAATCCAATAAATTTGGCTCACTAAAATCACTTAAAACAAGTAAAATGAGAATTCTAAGATCTATCAACTAGATTTATTTTTATTGTTAGTGCAAATCCAGTTTGGGCATATTCAGATTGTATCTTCAGTTTGATTTAGAATTTAGAATTTGGAAACATTTACCATTTGTGCCAAAATGAGAATTTTAAGATATATCAACTAGATATAGGATCATTTTATTTGCCAAGATCTCAGTGTATAGATTAGCCACCAGGATCAGTCGGGATTAGTTAACACCACAGGAGTTCTTGACGGCTCCATGATGTATTTGTGTAACGCTTGCTGGGTGTTGCAGCGAGAGAACATCAATGAAAGAAAACCACACAGAATTCATGTTGGTTTCATCACAGTTTTAGGTCCGAACGCCTCTGAAGGCTCAGCAACAAAAACCAATCTGTTAAAATATGAGGAATAAAGAGGGATTAGGAAATCGACATGCATTAATGAATTATGAGTGTTTCAATGGAACAAGTCAAATAGAAGAAAAGTGCAGGATATGGGCAATTTAATCTCAACAGACAGTAATTTAGGATCCTACTGCTGGTCTATTCATCATGAACCTGACAATGATGTTTATCCGATGCTGCAGGAAAGCTTTCCTCAATTTGTTCACAACTATCTCCATCACAGAGGCAGCTGGGGGTTTAAACTGTGCTAAGAAATGAGGTTTTGATACGAGGGCGATGAATTCCGGTTTAATTGCGTGGTTTATTTATAGATGTAGTTTTAGATGGAGGCTACTGTGCTTATTAAAAGGTGTTCACTCTTTCCCGTAATTAGAAAGTTGCTTCTCCCGTGTAACACCTCTGGCTAATGAGGGAACATGCGCTCCAGCCGGGAAAACACTGAGATGAAACCCGTACATAAACAAGGATGCATGGGGAGAGGTAACCTTGAAGTGCTCCCTCTGCCAGTGTTCACAGCTGTTAGGCAGGCTGGGAATTTAAAAGGCGTTCCTGTGGATTTCAGACGCCAGCTCTTCCTCCACCATCAGTAAATATGAAGTTCTGTATTCCTGCGCAGAACATGGAGCAATTAGCTGAATTCCCCCGTGTCACACGTGTTTGTGTGAATGCTGAAAATAATGGCTCCAGAGCGTATCCCTTCATGTCTCTCCTGATACTGACGTGTCGGATCACCGTGCTGTGGTGGTTCTGTGGTGGTGTTATTGTGTGGTTCTGCTTGGGCAGTACGCATGTTATACAGTCGATTTTACGCTGATCTCTTTTATTAAGTCAGTTTGGCTACCTCCGGTTAGGAGATTCCTCGAGTTCTTAGCCATCACCCTCAATCTGTCCTGTGAGACGGTCGTTAAAGTGGATTGATTGCTTAGTTAGCCATGTTAATCTGCCCCATTAAACGTAGCCACTTTTAAAGGACAGCACTGATGTATTGTGGGTTAAGTACCACACAAAGGGCGGCAGCTGGCTGTGAGGGTGAGGCTACTGAATTGCAACCCGACAGTGCTGGGCAGTACAATACCTCAGTAAGTGTAATGTGTTAGTGCGCTGTAAGTAGAGTGTCGGTGTACGGTAACTCGGTAAGTGTAATGTGTTAGTGTGCTGTAAGTAGTGTGTCGGTGTACGGTAACTCGGTAAGTGTAATGTGTTAGTGTGTTGTAAGTAGCGTGTCGGTGTACGGTAACTCGGTAAGTGTAACTCGTTAGTGTGCTGTAAGTAGCGTGTCGGTGTACGGTAACTCGGTAAGTGT
>CM067484.1:1053764-1068419 GCA_034552555.1 Semaprochilodus insignis | reverse complement strand
ACGACACCATTGCAGTCTTTGGTGACGGTGACGTGGTGTTAAGGACAGTCGTGGTAACGGTCTGCGTGCATGTAGTCCTGCGTGGTGCAGCCGTCTGCCGATGGTGCTGCACTAACAGGATGACTCATGGAGGACATCACTGCTCGCTGGATGTCTGTAATCGTGGCTGTTGGGTCAGTCAGGTACAGAGATAAGACCCGCCCTTGCTGACGTCACATGTGCAGCCGAGTGTGAAACTTGAGTCATTAGCATGTCTCACCATGTCAAACCTACACACCGAGTTTCACTCCTGTGAGTTGACTCCTTCTGGGTGCAGCTGTTCTTTTGATGCTGAGTGTACATTATATTATACTTTTGGATTTGACATCATGACCTCTCGTTCCCCTGTACCCTTTCCCATCAAACCTCTCTGAATTAGACAACGTGCACTGAGGAATTCCCATTCAGCTCCCTTTCAGACTGAATTACTCCATCTGGTTTTGTTAACAGAACCTTACTGGTTAAATAACAGCAGAGACCACACGGGCTTTCAGGCTTTGTTACTGTGCTGTTAACTCTGATATGCTACCGCGCAAAACCACCATATCTAGTATCTTGGCATTCTTTGCATTGCTCATTTGCATATCAAATAAAAGTAATTTAATCAGGCCTTTATAATCAGGTTGAATGAAAATGAGTTGCTGCTTTCATCTCATAATGGAATTACTTCAAGACTGTTTTCATCTGTATCCAGAAAAAACCTTCCACTGTTTCTAAAGTGCTCTTGTTGAGGAATTCATTTCACTTGGTCATTGTAATTAAACTATATCTATGGGCTTGTAATGACCCGCTGGACACTGCATTTTAACGCTGATATAATTCATAGTTGCCATAATTAATTAATCAAGGCGAAGGCTAGATAACATTCCAGTTGGCTCCTCTAAAGCCAGGGCGAAAGATGTTGGCGCTGCAGAAATAAAATGTCTCGCAGACACGCTAGTATGTTGGAGACGAATGCTCGAGTGGCGCCGCACGCTCAAGCTACATTAGTGTTCTGCGTCTAATGAGGCAAAATAATGCTGATTTAACTAACATGCAAAGCGGAGATGACGTTCGGGAAAGCAAGCAACAAAATGCTGACACTGTGCGTGTAAGCGAGCGCACTCGCTGTAGGAGATGTACAATAATGAGTGTGTGTGTGTGTGTGTGTGTGTGTGTGTGTGTGTGTGTGCGCGTGTGTGTATTGTCAGCTCGGGCCTTCTTAATGTTTGTATGAGTCCCGATGTCCCATGGGATGTTTCCTCCTGCGCAGTGAGATTGAGGGATTAGCTGCACAGATTGCTGCTGCTGGTGGTGATGAATGAAACATCTTAGTAATCACCTCCGCACTCACATTACCGCACACAGGTGGCTCAGCTCAACAGTGATGGGTTTTATATGTCCAGATAAGCTTCACTAAGGATGGGCAATATGACCATCGCTATCTCTATCACAGTCACTAAACGCTTTCCCAAGTATAGAATGGGTATCGTCCATATCCCTGAACAACCGCCTGCGTCATTAGATTCCAAGATGGCGGCACGGCACACACAGCGGTCTCTCTAGGTGTGATGAGTGGGGCTATTTTTGTGTCATTACTTTAAGTTTCAAGTTTTTGTTGTTGTTTACCATCATCAGACCGCTACAGATAAGAACCGGCTCACGGGGGCCTGCTTGCAGGAGCCTCAGCGTTGCCTGATGTTGAAGACCGAAGGGGGGTCCGCTGAAAGCGCTGTGCAAGAAGGCAGAGGTGTAGGAAAAGGGCCAGAATCCATGCTAGTGTAGCCGGCATGTGAGAAGAGGAGACACCATTTCAGCCTAACTGGCACCAATTCACACACCAGTAAAAACCTGCTGCACATGATTAAACTCTCCAATATACTCAATACATGTACAAAACTGAAAATATTACTTCCAGCAACTTTATACACCATAATCTACCAATGAAATGCAGAGAAACGTGCTTGAACAACTTCAAAACAACTCTTTTAACAAGAGCACCAAAACTGCCTACCTATCCTCTGTGTTTCTGCCCTGAACTGAGGATAAGGGAAACCGAGCGCTGATGACATCGCCAAAAATGTGAGCAAATGTTTCAAAATAAAAGCTCGACATAAAGATGAGTTCAGAGACTGTCGTGCTTTGGTTTTTACTGAAAAGTGGCTTAGTGACAGCATTCCCGATCCCACCGTTCGAGCTGGACGAGCTAGCTTTGTTTTGTGCCAGCAGAAGTGCAGCTCTGACAGGATAAACACACGGAGGAGGCGTGTGTGTTTACATCAGCATGGAATGGTGCAAGAACTCTATGCTTGTTGCAGAGTGCCGTTCTCCGCTGTTGGAGTTTGTGATTGTCAGATGCAGAGATTTTTATTTACCGCAGGAATTCCCCTCCACGTAGCGGTCTACACTCCCCCTCCAGTGTGAGCGCTGAGGAGTCAACCTGTGAGCTGTATGGAGCTGTCAGTGAACTCCAGAACACGCGTCCAGACGGACTGTTTATTGACGCTGGAGATATTAGTCCTTGTTGTTCCCTGTTTTGAGCGAGCTGCATGGGGCATGTTTAGGAAGGCTGGAAAAGACAGTGACTCTGTTAGCTTGGAGGAGTACACAGCGTCACTGATTGGCTATATCAGCGGGTGCTACTGTATACAAGACCATCACTACACGCACAAATCAGAAGCCATGGATGACTGCTGAGGTGTGCATGCTGCTGAAAGCATGTGACTCAGCCCTCAGAGTGGCCTTAAGAATAGAGAGGGCTGAACTGACAGGAGGTATCAGAGACACACGGCACATGTGGGCATACCATCCATCAGCAGCTACAGGAAAACATCACCCTCATGTGACAGTGAATAACTGTTATGCACAGTTTGAAGTGCCGAGCAGTGTGGCAGCAAGAAAGACCACCCTTTGCCCAATTACCAGGTGCTGACTCAAGTAACAATCCTGGCTGAGGGGTCACAGAATGTACAGACCAGCTAGCAGATGTTAATGTCTCTCTATGCAGTGCCATCGTCCCAGCGGGCTTTAAGACGACCACCATTGTCCCCATTCCTCAATGACTACCATGCTGTTGCACTCACACCTGTCATCATGAAGTGCTTCAAGAAGCTCGTAATGAGGCACATCAAGACCCAGCTGCCTGCTTCACTGGACCCTCTGCAGTTTGCGTATCATCCCAACTGTTCTACAGATGATGCCACCACTTCTCACCTGGCCCTTATTTATCTTGGGGAAAAATGACACTCATGTTCGGATGGTGCTCATAGACTTCAGTTCAGCATTTAATACCATCATTCCTCGGCACATGATTGGAAAGCTAAGCCTGCTGAGCCTGGGCATTTCCCTCTGCAGTTGGATCCTCAAATTGGAAGACCTCAGTCAATCCGGATCTCCAACACCATCACGCTGAGCACTAGAGCCCCCCAGGGCAGTGTACTTAATCCACTGCTGTTAATCATAAAGTGTGCAGATACATCTCTTAGCATTAGTCTCATCAGCAAGAACGCTGAGTCAGCACACAGAGAGGAGGAGGTGCGGTGACTGACAGACTGGTGCAAGACAAAGGACATGGTTGCTGGAGATTGTTACAAGCACTAAATTTTTTTCACCTAGTGGAGAACCTCACCTGGACCCTGAATATCAGCTTCCTAGCCAGGAAAGCCCAGAAGTTAAGGAATTCTCAGCTTCCATCCTTACCACCTTCTACAGAGCCCATACAGAGAGCATACTGAGCAGCTGTATCACTGCCTGGATTGGGAATTGTGTCTTGGACCGCAAGACCATCAGAGGATGGCTGAAAAGATCATAGGGGTCCCTCTTCGCTCCATCATGGACATTTACACCACGCACTGCATCCGAAAAGCCACCAAGGTTGTAGACGATCCCATAAACCCCTCACACTAACTGTTCTCTCTCCTGCTGTCTGGAAGAAGGTAACGCAGCATTCGGGCCCTCAGCGCCAGACTGTGCAACAGCTTCTTTCCACAGGCTGTCAGATTCCTCAACTCCCACAGACGGAACTGATGGACACCTTCACGCACACACGTACACAGCTGACACCACGGTGCTTCCAGCAACTCCAGATTGTCTGAGATGCTGTATTTAAATAGAGTTATTACTTCTCACACTATATATAATGTATATATATGCCTGCCTGCGTTTTACACACTTCCTGAACAGGATCTGCTGCTGGAATACCACATCAACCACTGTTACGACCCCTGTATTCCATTGCTGCTGTTCTGGTTGCTACGTCAGTGACTACTGTGTCCATGGTGAAAGAAAATAGCCTCAGCATAAGCCGTTTCCATATGGTCTTAACCATGTTTATCGTGAAGCTCTAGCAAATGGCCTTTCGTTGCGGGAAAACCCCACTCCTTCGTTTATATGGGGTATGGGGTATGTCTACATCTCTTTCAGGACTTCTCATATTCTCATCTTCATCCCCCATAACCCCCTCCTTCTCTTCCTCCACCTTGATTGTTTAGAGTAGTTTCAATCAACATAGTGAAACAAAACCTGATACTGTGTAGTACAGTTTAAAGTCAGCCCACAGTTAAACTGAGTTGATTTCAGAGTAAATGGTGTTAAGTGTTGAATGTTGTGATATCCTGCCAATGATAAACAGTGTAATGGACACAGGAAGGAAAAAGGGAACTGTCACTGGGGACCTCCGGTCCCTTTAGTTAGGGAACATAACGTGCCGTATTCCAGGGCAGTAATTTTGAGTTGTATTGACTCCACACCCCCCGGTCTTGTCTCCCATCCCAGGTAGCATGTGCATGTGAGCTACATCTGGCAAAGGTAGGGCAAAACTGGCCCACTGTCGGCACTGGCAATCTGCTGTGAGCCAAAAGTGGCCAACATTTCATGTCTTGCAACTGAGAGCAGTCCACCCAAGTGGTGTCAGTCTGCGCAGCAAGTGGGTCAGGTTTAAGCCAGAACACTTTTGCTGTCTGGGCCTGTTTATTACATTTGGGGGAGGTACACATATGAACTTTATTGAATGAAGAATGTTCCAGCATGCTGCCTGTTTGCTGGTGTACTCCATGTGTCCTTAATGACTGACCATGGGCCAGTTAAACCATCTCTATACACAGTTATATGTCCAGTCAAAACTGGAAGGGTTCTAGAAGCGGTAATGCCATATAATGTCCATTAAGTCTGATCCATAGGAAAGCTAGAGGATCCAGGAAGGATTTTACCAAGCTAAAAATCTATTAGCTGACTGACTCATACCAGACTTTCTACCAGCTTAAAATGCAGTGTTGAAATACGCTCATCACCAAAGTAATATCTGCTCCCAGGAGGAGGTGTGTGATTGCAGGTGTGTTGGGAAGGAAGATAAAGATCAATAACTGATGATAAATTTAGACTGATATGATCAATATTTATTGAACTACACATACAGAAGTCTGTCTCTCAGTATGGCGTCGGGCCGCCGTGTCTGCTAACCCAACATGCCAGACGTCTCGGCATGGAGCTGTAGAGGTTCCTGGTGCGGTAGGGGTGGAGTGTTGATAGCACTTACAAAAGCATCCCACACATTTTCAAACGGGGATAGGTCTGCCGAAGGTACTGACCACGGTACTGACCCGCTGCCGTTCTGAGTCACTCCATGACAGTCTGGTACGACACCTTTGCGGTCTTTGGTGATGGTGATGTCGTGTTAAGGACAGTCGTGGTAACGGTCTGTGTGCATGTAGTCCTGCGTGGTGCAGCCGTCTGCCAATGGTGCTGCACTAACAGAATGACTCATGGAGGACATCACTGCTCCACAATCGTGGTTGTTGGGTCACTCCACACGTCAGACAATCCGTTGGTTCTTTCTCTCTCCGTGGTTTGTGTAGGTCTCCCAGACTCTTCATGTCACTGGTGCGTGCCGCCTTCTAGCCACTGCCGCCAACAGCATGCTATGGTAGTATCCGTACGAGTGGTATGGCACACAATACGCTGATAAGACCATCCCGCTTCCAGGAGCCCTATGCTGCGACCCTTCTCCAACTCCTCCAACTTCACTCGCTACCAACACAACAGCATGAGTCAGAATGGAACATAGTCAGTCAGGAACAGCGATAAGGCCCATCCTTGCTTACGTCACATGCACAACCGAGTGTGAAACCTGAATCATTAGCATGTCTCACGCTGCCAAACCTGCACACCAAGTTTCATTCCCGTGGGTTGACTCCTTCTGGGTCCAGCTATTCTATTGATGAGTGTATTATAGTATTTATTCATGTTTAGCATTAATAGCTTTAAAGTGCATCTATATATTTAACTTTCAGAGACTGAGGAACTGTATTGGACACAGAGTTATATGCAGTAAGGGAAGCTGATTTCCTCTGGGCATTCACTGCACGCACTGGGATAGCATACAGGCTGGCTGGTTGAAGCAGCCGGCCCAGTGCACTGATATGCTAATGCAGGAGAGATGGTTCTGTTAATGAGAATAGGGGTAGTAGACAGTATCCTCCAGCCTGTCCTCTTCCCTTCCAGAGTACGCTTGTGCTGCATGAGGATAAGTGCACAGACCTCCTAGAAAGGACAAGACAATGGGTGAAGGTACATGTAGGCGGATGTGTGAAAATATGTAGATACCTGGGGGTGCCAGGATGCATTTACCTGAGAGCATGATACTGGAAGAGCAGTGAATTTGGAAAGCCTGGAATGGGATACAATCTCTCTCCTGTACGATAAGGGACTCACACACACACACACACACACACACACACACACACACGCAGTGTCAGGCGCCCTCAACGCTGGTGCTCAGGAGGCCTTCCCCGACGTTGATTTATTACAACACGGCTTGGCGGAACAATGAAGCACACACAAGGCGACGTTTAGAGTCTGCGGGCATCTTTTCGCCTGCACACACTGTCTCTTTGTCGACCTTTTCTCTTGTGCTCGTGTTCATCTGAAAGAATGGAGACAGTTCCCTAAGTGTAAGTTATGGCTTCAAAGGCGATTGTAAATTCCGCTCAGGCCGACCTGGTCTTGAACGAGAGCGATGTGGACGTTTGGGAGAGGGATGAATTTTTTACGTGGTTCAAAGCAGTCCGCTCGCGCTCGGTCCCGCCAGACCTCGAAATGAAGTCGACTAATTAATGACTTTAGGTTGACCCTTTTTAACCCTTCCTTCGCGTACCCAGAGCTCGAGTGATTAAGAGTCCTTTATACAAATACGAACGCAGACGGCTTCATTCAG
Source organism: Semaprochilodus insignis (assembly GCA_034552555.1). Taxonomy (NCBI): domain Eukaryota; kingdom Metazoa; phylum Chordata; class Actinopteri; order Characiformes; family Prochilodontidae; genus Semaprochilodus; species Semaprochilodus insignis. The sequence goes on along the minus strand of CM067484.1, from coordinate 1,061,191 downwards.
AGAACGCCGAGCTAATAAAGCCCGCTGGAATAACGGGGTAACTTTAAGCGAGTCTGACGAAGGTCTTTGCTCAGTCCTTGATTGTATTTATCACTGCAGTTGCATGAGCTGGCGGCAAGGTTGAAGCGTAACAAGCAGCAGAAGTGAGCACGCCTACAAATACGGGTTTTTAAAGCCCTTTTTTTTGGTCATGTTTTTTTTTCTACATCAAAAAATAAAGGCCAACGATGTTAACTTCAGCTGTAATCAGATTAAAATATCAAAACACAGATATTTTCCATTTGTTGTTGTGTCTGTGCTTTTCCACAAGTCACTGAGTTGCAGGCAAACACCAGCAGATACTTGACCGTCACACTTACATGAGCTTGTTGGGCATCACGTTTCAAAAGGGGAGTCGTGGGCTGGAGGTTAGGGAACGAGCCTTGTGATCGGAGGGTTGCCGGTTCAACTCCCTGAACTGAAGGAACATGTCTGAAGTGCTCTTGAGCAAGGCACCTAACCCCCAACTGCTCCCTGGGTGCTGTGGATAGGGTTGGGTACGTGTGCTCGCTGCCCCCTAGTGTGTGTTCACTAGTGTTCCACAGGTGTGGTTGTTTTCTGCTATCAGAACTTTTGACCAATCAGAATTCTGGCTGGTGTAATGGGGGGGGAGGAGCCTAAGCTTTAAAAGGAGGCCTTCCTGCTGGCTGCAGAGTGGTGTTCTACCACATGTACTGTGTTTTAGGGTGTTAGTAATTGCCTGTGTAGCGTATGATCTTGGCCTTAGGTGTTGTACCAGTATGTCCTCCAACTTCCTGCACATGAGCTGGCCTCTTGGGTTGGAGCAGTCCTGTAGTCTGGTGCTTTATCTGTGTGCTGTTAACCTAGTGTTACAAGAGACTGGTTGGGTATTTGTACCACCTGGGGTTTAAACAGGTAAGAGGGGCACGTCTATACATTTGTACTATGTATGTGTTTACTATGTCGGGTTCTGTGTACTTTTGGTTACGGGCCAGGGAGGTTTAGAGTAGTTAGTTTTTGTTTGTGTATGGGTGGTTCTTTGGTTCCGTCCACAGTTTGATTCAAGATGACGCTGTGTAGAACAGTTTAGTCAGCCCACACTTTCAGTTGAGTTCAGATTAAACAGTTTTATGGGTTGAATACAGGCAAAAATGGCTCTAATTCTAAAAGCCATGCAGATTAAGGCTATGTCCGTTTCAGTTCACTGAAAACAGCTTTTGTAAAGCTCCTTCCAGGGTGAAGATATTCAGAAGCTCTGTTTTCAGTGTTGCTGTGTAGACCGGGAGTTTTTGGTTTATGATGTTGAGTGTTTGCTGTTGTCTCCTTTTGTTTACATGAGGCGATGACTGCTTTAGGGAAAGAGGTAGGATGTCGTATCTGGACTGGCAAGGCTCCCAGCCCACATTTTTCTGGGTTTTGCTTCTTTTATATGCTAGTGTCACACTGAGGAACACCTCCACCATATCAGTCCACACATATACGCTCATCATCAAACTAATATCTGCCCCCAGAAGGAGGTGTGGGATTGCAGGTGTGTTGGGAAGGAAGATAAAGGTTACCAGGATCAATAACTGATGATAAATTTAGACTGATATGATCAATATTTATTGAGCTACACATACAGAAGTCTGTCTCTCAGTATGGTGTCGGGCCGCCGTGTTTGCTATCCCAACACGCCAGACGTCTCGGCATGGAGCTGTAGAGGTTCCTAATGGTGTCCTGTGATAATCCATCCCATGCAGCTTGAATATCCTCACACAGTTCCTGCAGATGGTGCGGTAGGGGTGGAGGTGGAGTGACACCAGGCCTTGTGTACGTGTGACGCGTGATAACAGACCGTTCATCTTGGTGCTCACCACGGTGCCTCCACACACGGATTCGTTGGTCGTCTCCACCGAGACAAAAGCGGGACTCGTCACTGAAGATGACCCGCTGCCGTTCTGAGTCACTCCATGACAGTCTGGTACGACACCATTGCAGTCTTTGGTGACGGTGACGTGGTGTTAAGGACAGTCGTGGTAACGGTCTGTGTGCATGTAGTCCTGCGTGGTGCAGCCGTCTGCCAATGGTGCTGCACTAACAGGATGACTAATGGAGGACATCACTGCTCGCTGGATGTCTGCAGTCGTGGCTGTTGGGTCAGTCAGGTACAGAGATAGGTCCTTGCTTACGTCACATGCGCAGCCAAACCTACCCATCAAGTTTCATTCCTGTCGGTTGATTCCTTCTGGGTGCAGATATTTGTGCAGCTGTTCTTTTGATGATGAGTGTAAATGCAGATTAAACCTAAACTCTGCAGGAACACAGATCCACAGGAGCAGGTATGGTGACCACTGCTGTAAACACTATAATACGAACGTGAACTTCCTCTTTACTAATGAAAACATTCCCACAAATAAACTAAAAAAATGGAAAATCTTGTACATGTCCAGAAAATTGTACATGTTAATTCCTCACCCCATTCTACAGAATGGTTTCTCGGTCTGGTGCTAGATGTTTTGATTACACATGACAACTGTGAGGTTCCACCAGTCAGTTGTGTGTAATCCTTCCTCTAAAGTGTGTCTTCCTGTCATATATAGTCCTGGGGATTCCCCTCCGGATGCCTCTGGATTTAGCCGTCTTCCCATTATTGAGACTCTTTCATACACCTTGTTTTCGTTTGTGGTTCATTAGTGAGCTTTAAACAACTTCCTGTTTTGTCTTTCCTTGCGCAGTCCTGTTGGTCTCTTGCTGCAGTTCTGAGTCTGATTGAGTCTTATTCTCTGGTGTACTTGTGTTTTTGACTCCTGCCTTGTTTTTCCAGATCTTGGTGTTTGGATCACTGCTGATGGATTGTGCAAGCCTGCCTTTGGTCTAATAAACCTGGAAGTGGATCCACTGTTACGGAAGACCTCGCCTGTCATGGAACCTTCGAATATAGGATGCCGGTTAGCAGGCCAGGAACAGCGCCTGGAGGAATTGGTCCAGCTTGTTCAAGACATCTTGCAACACTTCATTCCATCAAGGTGAGCTCAACAGGTAATCACCAGAGCCTGTATTAACCAGTCTCTTACCCGACTGCTTCAGTGTCCGGTTCCTCGGAGGTACGATGGTACTCCTGAGCAATGTAGTGCACCATTTACATTAACCAGCAATTTTAGACTGAAATTGACTACATGCATTTTGAACTGTCCTGACTGACAGGGAAACCTAAGGAGACAGCCCACTGCATTAGGTAACCAATAGTGATAATCAGATCAAATCACCTTTATTTATTGTCACCTTTATTTATTATTACAGCACTTAAATAATAATAAATATACACATTAGACAAATAAACACAGGACTGAACACCAGAGTAGCTCTGTTTGTGCACATATACAGTTTTATATAACAGTAATATAAAGTGATGAATAGCAGCTATGATATATACAGATGGGCACATTTTCATATATGCTGTTTGGGGAGTCTGAGGTACACTGTACTGCCAAAAGTAATCACTCGTCTGCCTTCACACATATGAACTTGAGTGACAGCCATGGAAACCCATTCCATGAAGCTCTCTACACACTGTTCTTGAGCGGATCTGAAGGCCACATGAACTTTGGAGGTCTGTAGTGATGGACTCTGCAGAAAGTTGGTGACCTCTGTGCACTATGCCCCTCAGCATCCACTGACCCTGCTCTGTCATTGTACGTGGTCTACCACTGAGTTGCTGTTGTTCCCAATCGCTTCCTTAGTAGGGAGGAAATTTCACGACTGGACTTGTTGCACAGGTGGGATCCTATCACGGTACCACGCTGGAATCCACTGAGCTCCTGAGAGCGACCCATTCTCTCACTAATGTCTGTAGGAGCAGTCTGCATGCCTAGGTGCTTGGGTTTATACACCTGTGGCCATGGAAGTGACTGGAACACCTGAAACCAATGATTTGGATGGGGGAGGGAAAACTTTTGGCAATATAGTGTAGATGAGAGATGCAGGGTATATACAGGGGACAGAATACTGCAGAGTATGTGATATACGGATAGAAGATGGACAAGATGCCAATCTAGTGCTAGTATGATAGGTGTAACGTGCAGTATGGGTGATGTATGGGTGTGGATGTGGTGTGGATTCTCCATGGAGATCGTGATGAAGATTAGATGAGATCGGTCCCATTGACCGATACACCAGCACTACTGACTGTCCAGCAGCCTGATGGCCTGGGGGAAGAAACTGACCTGACTAGTTCTGGACTTTTTGCTTGTGGCAGTGGGTCTTTCAGCCCTGGCTCCACCGTAAGGTCTGAAACACAGTTTTATACCCCGGGTTTTGATCACCCCGCTGCTGGTGGGTGATGGGTGTATTTGTTCGTGACTGGGACAAGGGTCTAGGGCAGCTGTCTTTCCTCTAAGAGCAGAATGAACCCACCCATAGTACCAGAGACCACTGCTGTAAAGTTTCATAGACACGGCCTTAAAGCTGGGACATGCCCAGGTCCCACTTTTTTAGTGGAAGCAAAAGGAACCTAGTTTACAGCCTGGTATTGATCACAGTGGCCCGAATGCCCTCATGGTTGAATACCGTTACTCTCTCCAGATACGGCCAGGAGCCCTAGAGCAGCTCCAAGCTGTCAAAGTCTTTACGAAGTGCCCATAAGTTAATACTTACCCATGACGCAGATGAGTCGGAGACTGCTTTTCTGACCATTAGGGGTCATTACAAGTACCACATGCACTCTCTAATGCCCCTCAAGCCTTTGTAAATGAAGTCCTTAGGGACACGATTGAAATGGGGTCATTGGGTACATGGATGACGTCTGTATTTAATCCCCGTCATTGTCACAACGGCAGTCACATCAGGCATGTGCTTTAGAGAGTTCTAGAACACAGTGTATTTATCAAAGCAGAATTCCACAGAATTCCAAGAAGTGTGAACTCCAGAAAATCCAAGTCTCCTTGCTTGGTTGTAATGCTGAGTGAATATGGATGATCGAAAGGTCAGTGCAGTGGTGGAGTGGCCCAAACATGAAGCCATTGAAAGGGAACAGTGGTTTCCAGGATTTGCAAATTCCCTCCAGTTTGCTTCGGAAGTGTATGCGTCTGAGACTGGCATAGGCACTGCACTCTCCCAATGTTTGACTTGGACACAACCTGAGCCAACGCCAAGCATGCATTTTCTCACTTGGGAATAGATCGTCCTCCCTCCCAGAGGTTCTCCCCCATGTTAGCAGTTATAGAGCCACTATTTTACAGCCTGATGCCTGTGGAAACTACCCACTTCCTGGGAGACTGCGGAATCTCCCAGGAAGGAATCATGCACCACCTGAAGACACTGTTTCGGACAGGGGTTCCCAGTTTGCCACACGTGTTCAAAAGGCTTTTTGTTCTGTCTCAACATGAATGTGAGTTTGACGTTTGGTTACCATCCTCAGTCCAATGGACAAGTAGAACGGCTATGTCGTTTTCTCACATCCTGCTGTAGCAGGTCACAGAGTGATTATCTCCCATGGGCAGAGTTTGCACCAAATTCCCTAACAAGCTCCTCAACTAGCTTAGCCCCTTTCCCAGGGTATTTTAGGTTTCCAGCCTCCATTGTTCCCCTGGGCAGGTGAGCCGAGCGAAGTGCCAGGAGAGAATTGGATGCGGAGAAGTGACGAGACGTGAGAGGTGGCTCATGTTGGCCTCCAAAGGGTGGTGCCAAATACTTCTAAGGGGACGAGCAAAGGAGACCGGCCCCCAATCGTTCCCCTGGCCAGTTTAGTGAGGGACCTTCAGCTTAGGCAACCGTCAAAGAGGTTAAGTGCACATTTTATTGGTCCGTTTAAGGTTTGAAGCATAACTCCAGTGTTATACTGTCTCCAGGTGTCTGCATCATTCCACATTCCCCCCACTTTCCATATCTCTCTGTTAGAACCTGTTCCTTCATCTTCCAGTGTTACACTAAAACAAATCCGGCAACTAAGGGCTGGAAATTTGGGGTTTGAAGGAATCCAAATGCATATCTAATTAATTGATGTCTCATTTGCATATCTAAATATTATTTTGGGGGGAACTTGAAATACAAACTGACAGTGCACTGATTTCAGATCAGCCTGTTACCTACACTCTTAAAAATAAAGGCTATTTGAAGTAACTTCAGAGAAAAGCTCATTACATTCCCTAAAGACCCTTTAATGGATGGACTTTAACCTAATTGCTATATGCTGCAAACATTCAACTTACAACACAATCATTTAGCTGCCGTTCCATGTACTTGGTAAAGAACACAGACCCTGTTGACTTATTACCTCCAAAGGTGGTTCTTCTAGGATCCCATTTACTCTAAAAGAGCATTAGCCTATTAGCCAGGGCTAAACGATATTGATGAAATGCCATGGTATCATAAAGATGTCACTTATCTTCCATAACTATTACGGGATCAATATCAGTTGATATGTGATGGTAAATGATACTGGTGAATGATTGTTTGAATTCAAAACAAGCACACCCCTCCCTTTAGTGCTCCTTCATAAGCTCCGCCCCCAAATTCATGGGTGCACATTGCAGGCAGGCAAACAACACTGGGCTAGCAAATGTGTGGGGGTTTTTGTTTTTTGTTTTTTTGTTTGTTTTGTTTTTTAAGTGTATAATTTATTTATTTTTATTATAAGTGTATGTGTTTGTTTGTTTGTTTGCTTGTTTGTTTATTTATTTATTTATTTATTTATTTATTGTTTGTGAAATAATATCAATATTTATTCTTAATAATTAGAGTAAACGTTTAGGATGAAGCAGTACACTCATCGTCCATTTTCATGCCTTTCCACTCTCAGTGAAGCTGAAGTCAGATTCTTTTTGCACTTGAATGTTCCTATTCCACCTTAAATGCAGGTTCAGCTAAGTTCTGGTGCCCCGGGCAAATTCTGGTAATTCAAGAAAGAACCTGATTTCAGCCTTGTCCACTCTCCGGGGTCTCCACCGTTGAAACACTCCACCGATGCTGACACAGCTCTTTGACCTTGCCTCATCTAAGAACTTGTTCCTCAGTCTTTGTTCTTCAGACCTTCTCCTTCTCTTTGGTTTAGTGTGCAGCGTGTGCAAGATATCCAGTCGTCTCCCCTTACACCTCCACTTCCCGTGATCTGTGCACAAGCATGAACGCTCCCTGTTGCTGATTGGCTGGAACAGTCTTGCTGTGGTTTGTCCGAGACACTGTGTTTCCCATGTATAGCTCCAGGGCCGTGTACAAAGGCCGGTTAGGAGATATTTGACCAAAACGATGTGGTCAATCATCTGCATCACCTACTGCACCTTTAGGATACCAGTAATGTGTTATCGTTCATAAGGTGCTTTAAGCCAGTGACTTCCAACGTGACCTTCAGGGCCTGTCAGATGGTCCACCAACACAACTTGCAACACGCAGCGATGGCGGGATCCTCTGAAATTGGAATATCTTTTTTTTTCTTGATTTGTTAGTGTCTG
>CM067484.1:1027249-1039254 GCA_034552555.1 Semaprochilodus insignis | reverse complement strand
TATCCCATGGAAGCTAAAGAACGCTGCACTGACCTGCGGGATATGCGTGTGGGGCTCCTGTATTGAATGTGGATGTGGTTTCTGCCAGAGTCGCTCGTCTGTTCACACGGACAGTTCTAGCCAGATGCCGCCGGTCACCATCATTAAGCACCCGTGGACGGTCACTGTACTGTCCACTGTGGGAGGTAATGCTGTCTGTGATGTATTCCCGGTACACACGTGACACTGTGGATCAAGGAATGTTAAATACCCACACAACTTTGGAAATGGAATGTCCCATCCGTCTGGCTCCCACTATCCTGCCTCGTTTAGACTCTGATCATTCCCGTCTCCTTGCCATGAGCACACTGGCCAGCGTTCAGCCTCACTCACAAGATAACACCTCACAGCTTATACAGGTGTGGACCTGAGGTAACACCCCTCTTAATCAGTTTACATACTGATATCACATGACTTCTGGTACTAAGGTCTTGATCGATCTCAGATCAAAGTCAGATCACGCTGTTGTGCGCGTACACAGGCGTGTATAGTCTTTTAGGCAGCTCTTGTGTCAGACCAGACTAACAGGGCTGTTGTATGCATGTAAACTTAGTTAGTTGGTTGGTTGGTTGGTTAGTTGGTTGGTTAGTTGGTTAGTTGGTTAGTTAGTTAGTGAGACTTTTCCACAGTTAAAGTCCCTGCAAACAAACTGACCGTTGAGCAGTAGCGGTGTCCTTGCACCTCCAGCTAATAGCAGCATTAGTGTGGAACTCCAGCTCTGGTAAACAGCTCCATGGGAGCTCATTAACAAATCTCGGTGCACAACCTGCAGAAAACATTAGTGACATTCATCGCTCTCCATATGAACACCGGGTGAGGATGATAGGCGGGACATAATGGTTTGAAATATGTGCTTGAACGGCGCATGAGAGGCTCTCCTGTGCATGAGATCTCTCTGTGCATGTTAAGTAGCCCTATATGAAGCATGTTCTCCGTCTCCAGCAGCAGGGCTCTGGATCTCTCAGCTATATGAACTACAAACGGAATACCTGTAAGCGGTCAGCAGGCTGTAGCCGTTTAACCATCGTCATAAATAATGCATCTGCCCGAAGAACGACCTTTCGTATCGCCCTTCCCGCCAACCCGCCGACCGATCCCCCTATCTGCAGAACTGAAGGCGGGATGTGTCTCCGGGAGAATTAGATGGGCTGAAGTAGGATGGTGGATATTAGCTTCCTTTGGCTCTCATATAGACAAATGGCTCTATTGATTCCTCCCGGGAAAAATCAGCTCATCCTTAAAGAGACTGCACGGGTAAATGGCAGCCGGATCGGGGCTTTCATTCAAGAGGCAATCTCGGCCGTGCAAAGCGCTTCACGTTGCAAATCCCTGTTGTAATTGCATCGCTGTGACACCATCGAATTTGCTCCCAGGCGATATCGCACTGATTCAGATATCCCCCATGTGAAAACCATTCGCGGCCTTCACATGACGCACAATTGAGTCATGCTGCAGATTTTCATGTTTAACATAAATAGGTTAAATACTGGCAACAGTGCTACGGTAGATGTGCCACAGTGCTGGATGGCAGGCCTGTTTGAGCCCATGTGTCAGATTACAGCGAACACCAGGCATGCTGCACACGGACAAAGCTTCACAGCTTATTCATCAGCCTATAGAACATGCAGGTTATTATACCAGGGCACATAAAGCTGCAAACCTGGAATTCAGAGAGTCTCGGCAGACTGTTGTGCCGCAAATGCAACGTTTCCAGTGACGCTGGAAAGTGATTGGATGTTTTAGCATTCCATTTGCATACAGAGTAGCCAGACTCATCTGATGAATTGTTAATGCCACCCCTACGATGCGCACAGGTTGCATTGCGGAGCCTCTTGCTGCGGGGCGTGTCATTCCGGCACACCGCACTTGCTTGACACTCCAATTTCATAGAAATCCTCCCACTTTTGTCCCGGGGCCATGGATGGTGAAATTTGCCATGCTCGTCCGTCCCGTACGTGTGCATGTGTTTATTTATTTCATACTTTTTTATGCCTCTCATACTTTGGCAGTTTGCATACACAGGAGGCTGTGTTCTCGGAATGCAATAAAGAACTGACAAACTGCAATAAAAAGTTGTCATTTGTTATTGTTTACTCTTATTTGTTTGTACGAAGGTGTATGCATGCCACAACAAGCACATATCTCTGCTGGAGAAAGCAGCTGGAATGTAATATCTGTTGTAAGGACGTTATGGTTGCGCTTTGTTGAAGGGCAGCATTAATAAGGCTACGTGTAAAGGGCCTTGGCGTAAATGTATATTAATATTCATTTTAATATATCCTCATATCTCCATTTTTGTCATTTTTCATGATGTATTTTCGTGATGAATGCAAATTGCATGATGAATGTTCCAATAGAAATGTTCCAAATTTACTGCAGAGCCAAAGTAAAACAAGTGTCTCCAAAATGGCAGCTTCACAGGAGAGGGCAAAAACCCCATTTAACTTTAATGGAAGTCAATGGAACCGGACGTCTTTCCAAGTGATTTTGGGCCGTTTCTGTTGGTCCTTTCATCATGAAAATCTCCCACAGTGTAAACAGCAGCTGCTGGGTTCAAACCATGCATAAAAGTTAAAATCAACAAAAACGGAGACAGCAATGATGTACAGTAAACTCTCCATTAACTTCCATCTACGGCATTTAGCAGATGCTCTTATCCAGAGCGACTGACAGCCGTGCTCAGTGTTCCGTCAAAGAAGGTTTCCCAGCTAGTACAGGAAGGTTAGAGTCTAGAACACACCTTGAGCAAGGCGAACAAGGGCCAGTGCTGATACCTAGAAAGAAGAGTACAGAGTTACATACAGCAGAAGAGCACTACCTGGCAACCCCAACCAGCGCTCATACCTGGAGAGAAGAAACGACAGAGAAGAGTCTGGACGCTTGTCTTCCATGCGTTTTAAGGGATGGTGGGTCAAACCGAGCTGTACTTGTACTCTTGACTATTGCCAGGGAGGGAGGGGCTGGTCCATTCTTGGCTTTTTAGGCATCAGAGTGTTAAATCAGATGCGGGTGAAGCTACAGGAAGCCAGAGAAGGGAGCGCAGCAGTGGAGTCACATGACTGAACCAGGGAAGAGTGAAGATGAGCCGAGCTGCTGCACTCTGGATCTGACGTTCCTTTAAACTTTAAGAACACTGGTCCTCATTCACAAGTTCTGTTCCTAAAGTAGTTCTTGAAAATGGTCCTAAGTAAATGTCTGCATCAGATTCATGGCGTGGAATGAAAAGCCCAGAATTGTTCAGACCTTTGTGTTCTTGAGTCTTTGTAGACTCTGTTCTTACCTAAGAACAAATCCCAAATAAGACAACATTGGTGCATGCCACCGTTGATGGCCTGGTGACCAGTCCAGGGTGTTTCCTGGGTGCTTCTGCCCAGTGAGCGTTGGGACAGGCTCCAGCAGAGGATTTTAGAAGTTTCCTGTGTTTGGAGATTTTGTTCCAGTGGTGCTGAAAAGCTTGAGCCCTATTGGAACGGGGTTAGTTCTACATGGAGAGGTGGAGTAGTGTAGAGATTGGCTACTCGATTTACTCACTGCCCTCACCTCCAAAAGCATGTGTCTTATATGTGAGCTTCACTGTTCACATCTAGAAAACATGGCACCAATCAAAGGGAGGAAAACACGCTGCTGGATGAGGGCTGGAACTGGAACTCTGTGCCTTGTATCAGTTTGGGGCGAACGGCACTACCCGATTTGATCCAGAAACCTGATTTGGACTACGCATGCATGAAAATCTATGTCACTGCAGCCGCTGTTTTACAGCCTGGTTTAGACAGTGCCTGCATGGGAACGGTTCAAAGGAGTTATTCCTAAATATACAACAATATTTATAACACTCCAGCACCATGACTGCTCTCTCAGTATAAATACTCTATAAATGTTTCTCTAAATCTTATAAAAATAACTAATTTCAGTATTTTAGCTTTGTTTAAAAATACTATTTACATTATTATTTACAAATAATTACAATAAAAACGATTTGAGGGGAAACGGGGTTGGGCAGGTTATAAATTCATCCAAAATGCACACAAAGAATTCAACACCCATAATACAATCAGGGTAGCGATAAGACACGGTGGAGCGTCCCTGTTTTATATTGCCAGTATTGTAAAAGCATGTCGGAATGTGATGCCGGAAACGACGTTCCTCTGCTGGGCATATGTAGTCCAAATCATTTTTCCAGTTCAAATCAGGTAATGACGTGCCTCCGTACTGGAGAAAAACCACGGAAGACATTTTCACAGGATATGATGGACTTTTCACACACACGCTGATTCGCATGTGATTCATATGATCTGGGGTTATTTCTGTGGCTCGGTTTGCAGGTAAAGGTAACAGGTACCGGAATCTTTACAGATGTGGGAGCACGCAGTTGGTAAAACTGGCTGACATGGTGCATTTGGATGGGACTACAATCACTGAGGAATGCCGGTAATGATTACATTACCCCTCCTCCCCATGGAAAACTAGTCCCATTCCCATATGGCTATAGTCCAGCCAGTGCTAGTCCCTATTAAGACTCCATGTCTCCTTGTAGCAAATGATGCCTGTTTGAATAAGCCTTTATAAGTGTCTGTTGTTTTATGTCTGTTGTCAGGAAAGGCTTATGCAAGTGTCGTTTAGTCTCATGGTGGGTGTGAATGGGTATATCAAGGTTTTCAGCTGTCTGTTAGAGATTCTATCTTATTTTGGTTCATTTGGCTCTGTGAAGTTATTTTACTGCACTCTCAGATAATCTGAATTCCTTCAAACGTTATTTATTGGACACAACAGAATGATATGACACACTGCAAGAAATGAGATCTTGGCAAGTAAAATAATCTTATCAGTGAAATAAGTTTGTTTGTTTTTGCTTGTTTTAAGTCATTTTTATAAGCCATGTTTATTTATGTGTTAGTTTTGTTTTAGCTCAACTCTATACATAATTCTAGACATTTGTGTGAGTCCAGACGCAGTATTAAATCATCAGTACAACCAGTGTTAGCTACTCAGTACACACAGCTAGCAAGGAAGGTGGCTAATCAGCCTGGCCTGTATTTTAGCGACTGTGACAATAAACAAGAAAAGACATTTAAACTTGTAATCACAGCTGTTTATATGGCAGTAAGTGATCAGTTAAAGTTTCATGATTGTGACATGACAAGGTAAAATATACGCTGGTGTTTTACAAGTTTCAAACTTGAATTTAATTTAGAACAACCCCAAAAAAATGTGCAGGCATGTTAGCTTAGCGCTAACATACTATAGGAAATGCCACAGGGGAGCTAACGGATGTTTGCATTGTCATTGACGTGAGTATTTTTATTTATTTATTTTTATGGCTTCAACTGAAATCAAAGCTTCAGCACTAGAACAATAATTTTATTATAACACACATATATAACAAATTATAAATATTCTAATTTTATTTTATCAGTCTCCTGAGATGAACGTGTTCACCCACCGATACATCGTTTTTCACAGTGTAGACAAATGACACACTGGATTTTTTTAAGCATGTTTTCGTCTCATTGGAGCCTTCATCCATGTCCTTAGAATCTTAGAAGAGAGAGAACGTCCTTCTAAAACTGGGATAAAAAGATCGGATACTGACAGTGAAATGGGAGGTACATGGATTTGTGAAGAGAAGCTCTCCGAAGGTCAAGGGCGGAGGAAATCACCACAGAATGGCAGGGCGGAGTGTCCAAACTGGATAATTAGAGGGGACGCATTCTAATAACAGACACGCATGATTGGCCGGGGGGGCAGCCAACGCTGGAGTGACACACGAATCCTTGAAGACAAGAAAGGTGACATTGTTCTCCGTCGCCTAGTGTTCCACATCTCACAGAGAGAGTGAAGGAGAGGGGGAATGAAGGGGAGTGATGGCTGAGGAACAGGTGAAAAAAGAGAAAGACAGAGAGAAAACGGCGTCCGCTTTCTCGAGAGCCGAGCAAATGAAAGCTGAAGTAGTCAGACGCGTCTTAGGTTTTATACTGCGGAGCTGCAGCTTAATTTTCACAAGGCCATCTGTTTGGAAGCCTTGCTGAAGTAATTGCTTTCCGTCTGCACATAAGGAGACTGAGACATCACACACAATCATGTACAATTAGAAGGCCTGCTGCTCTGATTCTCGCCTGCTAGTTTAAAGCGCACCGCAGAGCGAGCGTGAATTCTTTAGCTGTTCCATATGTCCTTAAACGTCAGTCTGACCACCGTGTACAGCACACTGAGACACGCTGTCACAACCATTACATGCTTACCAAACTGCACAAGCTCTGCTGCACTGAAGGGCCATAGAAGCGCGGGCAGTGTGACAGCACGTTATCATCACTGTGGTAAATGATGTTACATTATGAGCTTCAACTTATCAAGGTCCAGATACATCAAAGGTCTCACTTATAGAGGTCCAGAACGTCATTCGCTCATTATTAAACCAATTAACATCTATAAACACCATTAATACACTCAGAACAGCTGCATCCAGAAGGAGGTGTGGGATTGCAGGTGTGTTGGGAAGGAAGATAAAGGTTACCAGGATCAATAACTGATGATAAATTTGGACTGATATGATCAATATTTATTGAGCTACACATACAGAAGTCTGTCTCTCAGTGTGGCGTCGGGCCGCCGTGTTTGCTAACCCAACACGCCAGACGTCTCGGCATGGAGCTGTAGAGGTTCCTAATGGAGTCCTGTGATAATCCATCCCATGCAGCTTGAATATCCTCACACAGTTCCTGCAGATGGTGCGGTAGGGGTGGAGGTGGAGTGACACCAGGCCTTCTGGACATGTGACAACAAACCATTCATCTTGGTGCTGACCACGGTGCCTCCACACACGGATTCGTTGGTCGTCTCCACCAAGACAAAAGCGGGACTCGTCACTGAAGATGACCCGCTGCCGTTCTGAGTCACTGCACTGTGTTTACAGGATAGCTGCTGGACTTAGAGTGAGAACATAGCAGAAACACGCTCCACTGAACAGGTAGGGTTTAAGCCTGGACTTAAAGACTGAGGCTGTGTCTGAGTCCCAAACACTGACTGGTAGGTTATTCCAAAGCTGGGGGGCTTGTATGAAAAGGCTCCGCCCCCTGATGTAACTTTGTTAATTCTAGGCACTAATAGAGAGCCCGCACTTTGAGACCTAAGGTCACGTGACAGTTCATAGTACGAGAGAAGTTCAGTGAGGTACAGAGGAGCGAGGCCGTTTAGAGCTTCATACGTCAGAAGGATAATTTTATACTCAGTGTGGAATTTAACTGGTAACCCGTCTAAGTTAGATAGGACTGGGCTGATATGGTCAAACTCTCTAGTTCTGTAAGGACTCTGGCTGCAGCGTTCTGGACTAACTGAACTTTAAGGCTTTTGCTGGAACAACCAGAAAGCAGGGCATTACAATAATCCAGCCTTGAGGTAATAAAGGCATGAACTAGCTCTTCTGCATCCTGTAGGGACAGGGCATTTCTTAGTTTCACAATTTTTAGTCTAATGATCAAAGGACCTGTTAAAGATGTAAGTTCAGATACTGTTCCTGAAAGGTTACATGTTGACCAAGACATAACGTTTAACTGCTGCGTTCAGAGGATGTTGTCAGAGCCACACAATCATGTACAACATTCAGAACATGTTTTTTTGATGTTACTGAGGCCTGAGATGACCTGAGGTGTTCTCCTACCCGTAGAAAGAACGTTCTGGTGACCAAAAGAAAACATCCCTCTTCCCAACATCAGTGCAGGAATTATATTGCAGATCATTTCTAGCTGGTGCCAAATATGGGCGTGACGACATGGTGCTACAAAATGATGACACAACCTCAGTGGTCTATTACCCATGGTCAGACACTCCTGGTCTATGGGATCATGCCTTTGCCAGTCTGTAGACAACACCAGCACCAGCACCACCAGCACCACCGGACAGTAGACCATTATGTTTCAGTCATCATGATCATCTGACCATCATATCGATTTGTAAGTCTGCTCAGGCTTTAGCAGGGACTTCTTTCTCATAGACTATCACTGTAGTCGTCTAGCGACAGTTGATGTTAATATGTTTGCTGTGGTGAACTCCTTACTGGTTGAACTGGTTTCACTGGTAACACTGACTGAGCTTCATTCTTTCAAGTCTGTTTGTCCCCGTCACTCTCACACAGTTATCAGTTATTCTATTCGATATTGTGAATAACTGTGAACGCTGATCCTGTTTTGTGCTTGTCTTGCTATCCGGTGTGGACCAGAGGAGGATGGGTTCCCCTTTTGGGTCTTGGTTCCTCTTGAGGGTTCTTCCTCTTGCTCTGAAGGAGCTTTGGTAACACTTTCTATGAATCAGGTATCTATAATGCATTATAAGTGCATTCCTAAAGATCTATAAATCATTCATGATGTTTTAGAATGCTTGACATAGGCTTTTGTAACTGTACATAAATGTTCATAATCACACATAAACTGGTATAACATCGCATTATAAGGCTTCATAACACAGAGACATATTTTAGCATGTATAGATTCTTCATGTTCCTAACTTTATTGTTGAGACCCGTATCATAAAGCTTAATACACTCATTCACATAATGCATTCATTCATAGAGCTGACCAATAACACCACTTACCCTCAGTAAAGACTGCTTATAAGTGTTCATAAGATGTTATATGCACTTACAAGATCATGTTCATGTTGAAGATACTGAGGAACATTAGAGAGCGGCCTCACTGTGGATCCTTATACAGCATTATAATGAACCCATCATTAGTTATTAAGCTTTATGATACCTGATTCACTGATAATGTTAATAACAGGTAAAACATATATATATTATAACGCATTATGTCATTTTATGTGCTATAAAGCCTTATACTGTGTTATAACAACTTATGTGTGTGATTATGAATGTTTATGCACAGTTACCAAAACTTATATCTAGTATTATAAAGCATTATAAAGACTTCATAGATCTTTATTGATACAGAGCCATCAGGCTCTACAGCTCTTCCCAGTGGGGCCGGAAGAGGGAAGAGGACAGGTCAGCACTGACTCTCAGGTTAAACCAGAGGTTTATTTATTTGCACTATTACACTTTACTGTGTATATATATATCTGCACTCCTGGACACTCTACACACTTTACCTAAATACCAATATATGCACATGTTTATTATGTTTATTCAGTCATTATCTGCTGATATCTGCGCCCCTTGCACATTTATTATTACTGCACTGCCTTTTTATCTGCGATTTTTGACATTTTTCTACTGTTTTTTTTCTGTACAGTTATATCTATATTTTTTGTAGATAGACTTTGTTGCACATATATTCTTGCCTCGTTGTAATAAGTGAGATGTATTTATCTATAGCAGACTGGACTATTTATAGTTTATAGTTTAATAGTTAATAATATTGCTGAGCTGGTACATACCCACTTAGATTCATACTGTATAATCCTCTTTGTTTTGTTTTACTGTGCTGTACTGTGTAACCGCTACTGGCTGCTAAATTTCCTTTGGGATCAATGAAGTATCCATCTATCTGTCTATCTATCTATCTTTATGAATGCACGTATAATGCATTATAGATGCCTGATTCATAGAAAGTCTTACCAGAGCTTGTCCTTGGCTTGCTCATTGGAGGCTTGGACCCGGATTCTCTGTAAAGCTGCTTTGTAAAATCATCTGTTGTAAAAGGCGCTTATAAATACATATGACTCGACGTCAGCGGTTGTAATGAAGTTCTTCTTTAGGATACGTCTTTGCATGTCATGCATTGATTTAATAATAGATGGTGTTCATGATAAAGATGATTTAGTGATTTAAGGAAATTCTTTCGATATTCCCCTAAAGATTTAAAAGCTAAACACTGAGGATGAAATAATTAGGAATAACTGTACATAGCTTTTCACAACCCTGCGTCCTAACGTGGCACTGCTGCAGTGCTGCTGCATCTCTTTCATTCCTCCCTCAGAAAAATAAACACTGTGATACAGAAAGTGCGTAGCTGGATAAATGGCCCAGTAAGAGCTATTTTTCAAGGCTGCTTGGGGAGAAACGCTGCAGATCCACAACAGAGGCTTCTTTCTTGACATGAAGATCTCTGTGTTTCTCGGTTTTCGCCTCTTAAAGGCGCCTCGGGTCTCCTGAGAGTCCATCTTAGCAGACAACAGCTGTGCCTCCCCGATTCTTCATTTGCTTCACTTAGGCTCCACCTGCATTCATCTGCGACGGACCAACGAGGTTACCTCAGCGCGCATCTTCATTTCCAATTCCATAATGTATTTCAGCTCTGTTAATTAAACAGTTAATACTGAATAGAGCAGGAATTAAAGCCAAGTCCACAAGAAACTATTAGCTTTGCTGCGGAGCTCCCTGGCGAGATTAGGCCGAATTATAACGAGGCGAAAGCAATTATTCCAGGAGCGTTCCTTATCGGAGTTTGCTATCTGTCAGGCTCGTTATTGAGTTCTATTCTCCCTGATTGTTGTTGTTATTGCGTTCGTCATCTCTGTAATGACATTAGGCGCGTAACCCGCTCGTCCGACGTCAGAGATTGTTTCCTTTCATTTTCCTAATCTAACTTGCTTTTTCATCTCATTCGTTTTAATTATGCAAGTGAGAGGGCTTAAAGGGCTTAATTGTGTTTTTGAAAGCGCGCTATCAGATCTGCATCACCAGATGAAACACCAAAGCTTTCAGGCTACTGATGAGACCCGAAATGTTCACGAGATTGACAGGCCTACTGCACGAAAGCATGTGTTCTGCGTTAGCCGCAGTCGTAATTATGCCTCACAGTTCCAGTGCAATGAATTGATTAATGAATCTGATCAAACAGCTTCTTTGTTTAAAGCATGCGTCAGATAAAATCAAGACGGTTTGCTCGCTGTTTGCAGGCTGACAGACGAGCCTTGGAAGCACACATGTTATTTGAAGTATAGCTCTATAAGAACCACTCCATTCCTTAATGATGAGCAGGGAATCAGTTAGATCATCAATCAATCATAGCCATCTGCGTAGGAAGTGGGTCCAATTTGTCCCACCCAAAAATCCTACTGCGGAGGAATACTTTTATTTTGACAGCACAACACTGAGGGTAAGTTTGGGCAGCGGGTGGCGCTAGGTGGGCGCTTCTTTCAGCCAGTGTTAAGGCTTGTGTTGAGGTGCCTGGTCACTCACCAGCTTCACTGGCCACAGCTTTCACCTCATTGGAGAGTCTAGATTGAAGTTAGCTTTAGCCAGCTGTGGGCTCAGTAACGAGAGCACAGCGATTAGCAACGACGGCTAATTACAGCTATGAAAATGGTTTGTGTATAATGTCTTAGCATGTTAGAAGGGGTTTGGTAGTTAACGTTAACATTACCTACACTCACGTTATCAGAAAGCACTCTGAAACATCCAGTAACACTGATCTCTGGCCGCGTCCCAAACTGCACACTGCTAAATCAGTCCTGTAAAGCTTAAACCCTGGTAATGTAATGTTAATGCTAGCTAATATTTTAGGGGATGGGGTGGGCTTTGATTCATAGTAACAATTGTCTCCCCCTGCAGTGTCAACCTCGCTCCAACGCCCTTGATCATAGCGGTCTTGTAATATAGAGCAGCTGTCTCTATTCCTGTGAATGTGATGCTATGTAGCCTGTATGTGTGTACATTTGAACTTCATTACTTTACATTGTATTTACAGCATCTGATCACCTTTACAGAGGTAGCTGGAGGCAGTGTTAGGAGTCTAGCCCAAGGACTCGCACTGGTATAGCGTAGGGTGCTCACCCAGATGTGGGATTGAACCCCAGCTGACAGCGTGTAGGGTAGATGTGTTACCCACTACACTATAGCAGGTATAATCATGCACACCTCCCTGTATCTACACTCAGTGTCCATGTGATGAGTTCCACTGACCATACAGGACACTCTGTAGTTGTACAGGTCCAGACTGTAGTCCATCTGTTTCTCTGTGTACTGTATTACCCTGTTCTTCAATGGTCAGGACCCCCACAGGACCACCACA